>BLBF01000021.1:4402745-4416528 GCA_015471245.1 Laticauda colubrina | reverse complement strand
AGCTGAAGAAACAAGCCTGAAGATGATGAATGAGACTTCATCGAAACGTTGCCTAGATACTTCCAATTCTACGCGGGAGAAAACCCGAATAACCAAAGATCCACATACAAATACCCGCGAAAACCTCAGAAAACATACATACATACATACATACATACATACATACATACATATATATATATATATATACAAAAATTTATGCCACCAGATAAAGACTGAATGCAACAATTGTCACATTAAACAAAAGGAAAACCTTCTACGCACCAATTCCACCTGCACTTTCTACAATTTTGTAAACCACAAACTAAAAGACTCAAGGTCCATCCCACCCCTGAAAGGACCTAATGGTAAAGACTGCAACAATGACACTATTAAAGCCAACCTCTTTAGCACTTTCTTTGGCTCAGTATTTGTAAACAGCAATGGATCATGCCCAGTATTTCCCAGTCGAACCACAAACTAAATGTGATTTCTCCTAGGGGCTCTGTAGATGTTAAAAGAAATCCTTCAAGTACACTATTCATTAGAGTTCTTTTTAGAATTAACAGTAAAAGCTTTGATTTTTTAAAAAAAGGAGTAAGGGTCCAAATATTTTTTTTTTAAATTATGTAATTTATTATGAATTCTTCCCATAAGATTTTTTTAATTTTTATTTTTTAAACATAAAGGCGTAACACTTTAAAAGTTGGATATTAGAGGGAACTAGAGAGAATTCAAAATTATAATTAAAAAAGAACATTCAAATTTAATTATAGAATAAAGCAAAATATTTTAACATTGGACATATCGAAGGATATTTTTGAATCCAGAAGTTAATTTCAGTAGTATATGTTTCTACAGGCAGACTCGATTGCAAAGATGTTATGGAAGACAAATTTTACCTGACAAGATCTTGACTGATTTGAAAGTAGATTTAAAAATGACATACTACAAGAATGACAGGGGGGGGGGAATCTTACACTGGATATATGAAAGAAACTGATTACAATCTTAATAGTTAAAGGGATATAGAAATAATTTTTAAAAATCCAAGAGAATGACTTGTATAATTTTCCTAAATTGGATTTACAAAAGAGCCATATTGAATTTACAAAAATTTCAAGAATTTTATGAGAAGAAAAGTTAAAGAAAAATATGAAAAGAAATCAGTTCTACATTGTTTGATAGAACTAAAGTCTAAATTATTGGAAATAAAAAGAAGGAATATAAAGTTGGTTTACTTAATCAAGGTTAAAAAAAAGATGTTATCTCTGGCAATCCTTAATCAACTTTTGCTCACATCAGAACTAAAATGATTATGCTTTATGGACTGATTTATAGATAAAAGATGGGATATGGGAAGAAGAGATAATTTATTGTATTTTAAGAGAAAGTGATAAGTTGCTAACTTGTTTATCTTTGTATGAAGGGGAAGTCATTTTTTAAAATTTTTTTCTTTTATTTTTCCTTATTATCTTTTTCTTTCTCTTCTATTTCTTCAATTTTTATTTTAATTTCTGCAACATTTATTTTTGTTTTTATTCTATTTTTTCATTTGCATTAGTTTTCATCATTGTAAGTGTAATTTTTAATAAAATTGCTATTAAAATGTATTCTAATTAGATTACATTTTGCAGCTGAAGATTCCAAAGCATGCACAACTTCATCAAAATAAACAAGGAAGTAGTTTCTTGATAATCCTCAATAAATGCCAAGAAAAATAAAAAAAATTCTGCAGATTCATTTGGGAAACAAAAAGAATAGTGTAGCTTTTGCAGGTGGGTGAAAGACTATACATGCAAACAAAAATAAGAGAAATTAGAGGAAAGTTTTTGTGCAAATATATTCTGTTTTAGGGCATGTCTGCCTTGCTGAGCATTTGTCTTGATTTTATGTGAATGTAATCCACATGTTGCTTGTGGCATCAGCAGAAGACACAAATACGAATTGGTATAACCTTTGAGTGATCAATGTTGAAATCATCCCAGATGAGATTATTAACTCTATTTATTACATATAACAAAAAGTCTACATTTGAAACCTCACACTAACTTCCATAAAACGTGCTTTAGGCTAGCTGGATGTCTGCAAAACTTTACCATGTCCTTGTATCTCTTGTTTTTATTCATTGTCAGATGATTATTTTCAACTGAGCGGATTTTCTGTCTTCAGTTTGCCCTTTCCTTATTGCACTGCAATATGGATGTTGGATAAGAGCCCTTATGCCTTCTGATATTTTACCAATGAAAGCAGTAGATGCTTGTACATTCCACATTTCCTACTATGGATTGCTATGGGAGTGCCATCCTCTCCAGAGTCTCTAATTGAAAGCCCAAATTAACTTTATCTGTTACACAATATCTACTTAGTATACTCTAGACTGTATAGTTTTAACAAGAGCGAGAAAGTGATGGTTCTTTCAGTTAGGGACATTAAAAAAATATAATTGCCCTTACATTACATACAGACATACATAGTGTGTGTGTGTGTGTGTGTGTGTGTGTGTGTGTGTGTGAGAGAGAGAGAGAGAGAGAGAGAGAGAGAGAGAGAGAGAGAGAGAGAGAGAGAGAGAGAGAGAGAGAGAGAGAGAGAGAGGGAGAGCGCTTAATTGCAGGATATAAAATTGTGCACTCTGGGATTGCAAGTGGTTTAATATTATTGTGTTTGCATCCCTAGGGGATGATGGAGAATCATGAGAGATGCAAATAGGTAATCATAAGACTGGTGTGGCTATGTTGTTATGTGTATATTGCCACATTGTCATCACTGCAGCTCGCTGCAAAAGACATTTCTATATAACTGTGTAATGCCTAGGATGCAAATCAGTACTATCAAAAAAGAATAATCAAGAATTTCAGTCAGGAAGATAAACAAGAGAGTCATTGAGTCTTTTACTATATTTTTGGATATTTGAAGGGGAGAAGTTCATAAAGAGAATACTGTATATAACCTATGTCCCCTTATTCTGAGGATACATACATATATTTGGCTGAAGTAGCAAGCTGTGTTAAGAAAGTTGTTAAGAAAGATCCATTTCAGAGGCATCACAGCATCAGTAGAGGGGAAGTTTAATTTCTTCCATTATAGATGTTGACCTTCCATGTTATAATTAAAGTCAGGGTCTTCAAACTTGAGAGCTTTAAGACTTGTGGACTTCAACTCCCAGAATTCCTCCTCCAGTCATGTTAGCTCAGGAATTCTGGGAGTTGAAGTCCACAAGTCTTGAACTTGCCAAGTTTGAAGACCCTTGATTAAAGTTATAAAGAAGCCTCTTGTTGGTACTGTTTTCAAACAACTCAAATGGGTTTGCTATTGCATTTTGTAACGGTGGCCACCAAACTGGAAACTCGTGAAAAATAAATGCTACTGATTTCTCCAATTATTTTTAGTTGATCCATTTTTTGCAGCCATAAACCTTAGAATGAGATAAAATATTACTTCTACTAGTAGAGGCAATTGGTTTAGTATTAGTTGCTAGGGAACTAAGTTGATGCCGTTACCCTTCTATCCTGTTAGCAGATTTTTCACAGGTATCTGGATGCCCTCTGTCAAAACCAAGGCAGGATGCGCTTCTGGTTGTTCCAGCACACACTCCATAGAATACCCCTTCCAGGTAATGGGGGAGGGGGAAGCTATGAGACAATGTGAAGTATGAGACACTGGAGAATCACATCACTTCTATCACTGTTGTGACATGAAACTTCTCACCCAGGTAAAGCCATCCCACCTCACATAGACCTATGGGAAACAGAGTGGTGAACTACAGTAGGAGTCTCCAACCTTGGCAACTATAAGACTTGTGGAGTTCAACTTCCAACCAGCTCTGCTGGCTGAGAAACTCTGAAAGTTGAAGTCCACAAGTTTTATAGTTGCCAAGGTTGGAGACCCCTGGGCTAGAGACCCTTTGAGTCTAATGCAGAAAGACTCCTGAGATGACCTTTTTAATTAGGAGAGTCCCTTTGATTTGATTCAACAGTTGCATCCATAAACATTTTCCGAAATGTATGTGTATGAAAAAAAAATCTGCCTATTTGATTTGTTCGGGCATGTAAGTAAGTTTACAAGTTTATGAATTGTAATCATTAGAAATCTAATTTAATTTGTTTTTGTTGCTTTTCATTAATTTTTTTTAAATTATAATAGACTTGTTTTTAAGAACTGCTCTGATATTCAGAAATTCAGAACCCATATAGCTCAACTCAATTATTAACTGGGACTTCTCAGCCAAGCTGCTAAAGCCTATATAGGACAACACTACCAAACAGGGATTTGTGAAACTGTGACTCCCTAGAGTGATGACTATAAACCCTCCCAAATAAAATTAACTTAAAATACATAAAACCACTGAAATATAATTATTATCTTCTCATACAAGTTCTGTTTGGAAGGCACAATGTTGTTTGATTAGCTCTCAAGTCCACTGAATATACAAATAAAAGCAGACTACAGGTCTGGCAATCTGGCTGGTCTGGGAGTGATTTGTGACTTCTGGATATTAAATGGGATTATTGGACCTAGCAGAGATGTGGCAGAGTCTGGGAAGATTTATTTCCCAAGAGCGCAAAAGAAGCTGAAGCTGTATGTATCCAAGCCATGTCACCAAATGGCTGCAATTATTTTATAAATGTCAGAAAAATTGCAGAGGTCATGACTGGGGCGGGCAATGCAGATACCAGATGAAGTACTCCCTGGAAGACAGATTCCAGAATCCTAGTTAGAGGTGGATCGGGAATGTGAAGACATAGAACAGGGGTCCCCAACTCACAGCACCCAGCTGCATTTGCGCAAGCAGCAAGCATTCATGCATGCATGTGAAACTCTATTTGTGCGAGCAGCAGGCCCAGCACTCACACAAATGGTGCTCCACACACACATGCAAGTGCCCTCTGCTTGTGCAAATGCAGCTGCATGCTGGCCTACATCTCACACTGAGCCATTTCCCCTCCCCCCCCCATTAGTCTGCAAAACCAGAAAGCTCGGCGACCGCTGACATAGAGGGCTTCTGAGATTTGAGGTTTTGAGACCTCCAAACTTTCATAACCAGGGTTCAGCCTTTGTGCTACAAGACTGAGGATTGACTGGCTGGCATTCTCTGTGTGTCACTACTGGTTAGCTCCGACTGAACAAGAATTACTTAAAGATGCTCTATGGGAGTTCCTGGCTTGCAAGCCTACAATGTCACACTAAAAGAACCTGGGTGTTAGATCACGGGGGAAAAAAGAGACTGGAGACCAGCGTGACTTTCAGCTCTTTATTCGGTTCCTGGAATCAGTGTAACTATGGAGCCGCAGCAGCCTTTTTTATAGTGGCTGCTCGTGGCTCGCGGCCAATGACAGTTCCTTGAATTCCTCACCGCTCAGGCAGACCAATCACAGGATGGCAATTGTTGACCAATCACCGTCACTTGAAGAACCAATGATATTGCTGTATTTGTGGACCAATCAGAAAAGGGTATTTCAAGTATGCTGATATAGAACACCCCTCCCCACTTGGTTTAGTCCAACCTATGTTTCATAGTCATGTAAGTAGGGGGGGCTTTTATGGTGTCTACTTGACCTGCGCAGCTCAGTTGTGTTGTTGTCTTTGGCTGGTTCAGATGGGATCACTGTTTCTCCTGTCCTTCTCCATGAAACCTCCTGGAAGGTAGAATCGGCCATGCCACTCCCATCCGCTCTATCTGGGCTGGTAGAGCCGGCTTGGCCACTCCCTTCCAGAGTGGCTTCTTGTTGTTTTTCCGCTGCCTGTTCCTCTCTACCGAAGTCATCTCCAGGTAAGTAATTGTGGTTTCTTTCTGAAGTTACTGATGAAGTTGGTTGGCGGGTTGTTGTTAGTGTTTGTTGCAGTGTTTCTTGTGCCAGTGGAGGGTCTCCCCCTCCCCTCTTATTTGTGTCTGAGGGGTCTCCTCCCTCTCTGGTGTGGTTATGATTATTATTATTTTTTAATGTTTGCTGTGGTTCTGGCGTGTGTGTGTGTGTTTTCTTCACACCTGGGATTGTTAGTGGTTCTTTCTACTGTTCATGACCTCAGTTGATCTATGTGTCTCCTCCAGCTTCTTCCGTCCTCTGTTTCTAGTCTATATAACCTGGGTCCTGTTACCTGGGTTATTGTTGCTGGTATCCATAGTGGGTGCCCCATGAGATTTTTTGCGTAGACCAGGTCTCCTGTTCTGAATGTGCGGTGCTTACTCAAGGAATCTGCTGGTTTTTCAGGGCTGTAGGTGGGGTGTAATCTATCTAGGTGCAATCTTAATTTTCTGCCCATCAATAGTTCTGCTGGGCTTTTATTCGTTGTGGTGTTAGGTGTGATGTGTTGTATGGTAAGCATTTTGTAGATTTTTTCTTGTATGTCCCCTGTGTCTAGCTTCTCTATAGTCTCTTTCCTATACCGGACCATGCGTTCCACCCGCCCGTTTGTAGCCGGTTGACCCGGCACTATCAAGGCATGCCTTATGCCATGTTTGGCGAGGAACTTTTCAAATGTCAATGCCGTGAACTGCGTCCTATTATCTGAAACCAATAGATCCAGCAACCCATGTGTTGAGAACAGCTTCCTCAGCTGTCTGATGACAGCTTCTGTTGTTGTGGATTTCATGACGCTTACCTCTAACCAATTTGAGTAAGCGTCTACTATTATTAGAAATGTGTGTCCTTTTGTCGGCCCTGCAAAATCTATGTGTATTCTTGACCAGGGTCCCCTCGGTGTTTCCCAGTCGAGTACAGGTGCAGCAGGGGGTGTAGGTCTGGATTTTTGGCATTGCACGCATGTTTCCACCCATCTCCCAATATCCTTATCCATCCCTGGCCACCATACATAACTCCTGGCCAGGGATTTCATTTGTACAATACCCGGGTGTCCTTCATGCAAGATATCCAGTACTTATTCTTTGAGTAGTTCCAGTATGACTACCCGATCCCCCCATGGTATACAACCTTTTAACATTGAGAGTTCCGTCGGTCTATTCTGGAATGGTTTAAAAGTGTCATCAGTCTCGTTTTCTGGCCAACCTTTTCCTACCCAGTTTAAAATCCACACCATCTTTTTGTCTCTTGTGGTTTCTTTTGCAATGTCTGCTGCGGTTATGGGTAGGTTTGGTAATGTTTAAATTTGTAGCGTGGATGTGGTTGGTGCCAGGTCGCTTCCCAGTTCGGGCATACCCATTTTATCTCCTTGTCTCAGTATCCCATCCTCGTCACTAGTGTTAGATCGCGGGGAAAAAAAGAGACTGGAGACCAGCATGACTTTCAGCTCTTTATTCAGTTCCTGGAATCAGTTTAACTGCGGAGCCGCAGCAGCCTTTTTTATAGCGGCTGCTCATGGCTCGCGGCCAATGATGGTTCCTTGAATTCCCTGCCGCTTAGGCGGACCAATCACAGGGTGACAATTGTTGACCAATCACCGTCGCTTGAAGAACCAATCATATTGCTGTATTTGTGGACCAATCAGAAAAGGGTATTTCAAGTATGCTAATATAGAACACTGGGGGTCTGTAGAAAGTGAGAGAACTATGTGAAAAAAATAATAATCACAGGTTGGTAATGATCCTTCCCAGTAGGAAGGGAGATGATCTGGTAAACCCCCTTGGCATCATTTCTGCCTGAGAAAACAGTGGTGGGATTCAAATAATTTTATAACCCAGGGTCAGTCCAGAGTCAGGTTGGCTGTTGTGGAAGGCATGGCCCATCCCCGTTCTCCAGCTCTGCTGCACAAATGGAACAAGCCTCCCGTGACAGCCAACCTGACCCTGGGTGAACCAATTGTTAAATTATCCTGCCAGCTATCAAAGTGGATCCTGGACATGTGATGCACTGTAATGGAAAAACAGACAATGGAGCATCCGGCGCGAGGGAAGGAGAAGGCCGCTTTCCCTCTTTCTCCTCCCTGCTCTTCCTCCTTCCCTTGTGCCGGCTGCTCCATTGTCTGTTTTTCCATTACAGTGCATCACATGTCCAGGATCCACTTTGATACCAAGGGGGAGGGATTTAACAACCAGTTCTAGGCCTTGGGCACAGGTATGTCCTATGCAATGGCCCCATTTTCCCAATATAGCTGGGATTTTAAAGTGAGGCAGAGAATCAATGTTCTATGATTTCCACACTTCAAAAAAAATAAGCAAACTGGCTAGGACTAATTTGAAGAAAAAGTATCTCGTGAATCCCCTTTTTTGAATGGAGATTAGAGTCCTGTAATAGCTGCTAGCTGAAAATTACTACTCTATTTTCCATCTATTAATGGAACCATTTAGACACTTACAAATTAAGGAGAACCAACTCATGGAAAATGGAGACCTTAGACTTTATTCTAGAAGTCTTGTGCAAATGATCTATTCAAAGAGATGGCAATTGGACTTTGTTTTGTCTTCACAAATACCACTGGGACCTACACACAGAGAGTGAATTAATTACCAGGCTGCTTACTGGGGGTTGGGGACGCATGCTCTGTCTTCACATCCCGATCCACCTCTAACTAGGATTTTGGCATCTGTCTTCCAGAGATGAAGTGTAAAGTTGCAGGTTGCTCAAACTCAGAGGTGGTAATCAGCAGGTTCTGACCAGTTCTGGAGAATTGGTAGCGGAAATTTTGAATAGTTCACAGAACTGGCAAATCCCACCTCTGACTGGCTCCGCCCCCATCTATTCTCTGCCTCCCAAGTCCCAGCTGATCGGCTGGATCTTCTTTTGTTGCCCTGTACAGGAGAACGGAGCTGGAAAGCAGGTTAGTTAGTTAATGGGGTGGGTAGGGAATGTGGATTTTGCAGTAACCTTCCCCAAGGAGTGGGGAGAGAATGGAGATTTTACAGTATCCTTTCCCTGCCACGCCCACCACACCATACCACACCCACTAAGCCATGCCCACAGAACCAGTAGTAGTAAAAAAAAAAAAAAGAATGTTCTCCACAGCCCACATTGATTATATTCCTTTCTTGGAATTAAAACTGAAACTGTGACAGTTATGGTATCAACACAGCCATGACATGCTCTTCATTTTTATATGGGGCCAGATTCCTATCTGCTGTTTTCCAGGTTGGGCAAGAAAAGATAGCTAAATAGTTAATACGGATCTCAACTATAAAAGCCATTGGAATTCCTGTCTGTTAGATTTATACCTCATGAAATTCCTATAAATATGTTCTTCCAGAAAGACCATCTGTCCACCTGCGTGCAAACTTAATGTAAACTAATCCCTGACAGCTGCCCTCATTATTACACTGCTGATATGGCTGTCGTGTGTCTATGAAGGTTCTCAATCATCCAGGTCATGGTTGTCCAAAACGTGCTTTTCAAAAAAGCAACTAGATTTCCTTGGCTTTTTTTTTTTCTCCTTGAAAATGTTTCACTTCTCTTCCAAGAAGCTTCTTCAGTTCTTACTGATTGGTATGGAATGGAAGGATTCACTGTATATTCTTTACAGTCATCTGGTCATTGAGGCCACTTGGGAGTTTATCTGTATCTTCAGAGTCACCTGAATCAGAGTGCAAGTGGGTGTGGAACCTTCTTGGGACTGCTGAAAGGTCGGTGTTGTTGACAAGCTAATGTCATGAGTGTGGAAGTTTCCAGAGAGCTGGTGAAGTCACAGTTTTGATTTTCTTTCTGCAGCTTAGTTCATCAAAAAGGTACAATTATTAAGCTGATCTCAGGGGTCCCAATCCTTTGCTAATTTCGAGTTATTACTTCATTTCTCAGTTATATTTACCCTTGCTGATAATACTTGGAGACAACAATTCTGTTTTTTTTAGGTGTATCAGTTAATCTCATTGCAGGAGAACTTTGGAATGGAATCATCGATTAACCTGTGCTTCTTCATTGAAGAAATGGGAAACTGTTGCTATATACAAGATCTAGACATCTCTTAGAAAACTTGGGCTCATTGCTGTTTTTTTCCAGTTGATTTCCAAAACTCCCCATTTGCAACCACATGTGTGCTGCAAAATTTCAGATAAATATGCTGTGTATAATCTCCTATATTCTGCAGGTTTAGCCTTTTTTCGTTTTGTCTTTGTTCCTTAGTCTGTTGGCCAAATGACTTTTAATGAACAGTGGCTAGATATTGTTTTTTAGTACACTGTAGTGTCCCCACTGTAGTGTTATAATTGTTTAGAATTCAGATCAGAAACTAAGTTGATTTTTGAAGCCATTTAGAGGAGAACTAAAAACATGCAAACTTAGACTATCCTGAGATTTGGATGACTGCTTAGAACACAAATCAAGTTTAAATACTGATTCATCTTCTACATGTAATTTCAAGCAGGCTTATGAAAGATATAAATCATAATGTGATTTATATAAATCAGATATAAATCATCTGTAATGTGATATTTAGTTCTGAATCCTTTGCGTCATTGAAATCTGATACTATGTCGATTTTTGATATCATTTTTTTCTCTGATGTTTGAATAATATTTTGACACCTCTTCTGTATCCATTTTTAAGTGGACAGAGAAGACACAAATTTTATTCTAATTAGGTATCTGAAGCAAGGCTTTGCTTCCCAAATGTGTATCAGACTTTGATCTTATTTTAAGAAATTAAGTCACACAAGGATTCATCAGAGAGAGGTATGAATGCTAAAAAATGAAAAACAGAGGAGCAGAACAAAATCATCCTGTGTAGCAAGCATACTCACAGGGATTCTCTCTTAGTATGATTTTTAGACTTGAATCTTATTGAAGATACTTCCAGCTTGGCCAGATTATATAACAGAACTGAAATCTAAAATGGAAGTTCCCTCACACTCAGGGAGCAGTGGTGGGATTCAAAATTTTTTACTACCAGTTCTGTGTGTATGGCTTGGTGGGTGTGGCAGGAGAAGGTTACTCAGGGGTGATATTTGCCGGTTCTCCAAACTACTCAAAATTTCCACTACCGGTTCTCCAGAACTGGTCAGAACCTGCTGAATCCCACCTCTGCACCTCCCACTGCCTAGTTTCACCAACATTTGACTCTAGCTATGCCATACTGTGTAGAATTGGGAGGTTTTCTGAAGATGTACAGGCAACTTAATTCATTAATATTACTTTGGAAAAACAGAGAATGGATATAGGAAAGGTGGGACTATTCCTACTAAAACTTTGTAAACCACTACAGCTTTATCCATGTATCACATCTAATTTCCTTCATTATACAGCATAATCTGCCTGGAGAATCAAAGTGGAGTCTGTTCTGTATGGAACTTGGTAGGTTCCAAGTCCCTCATTCTGATTGGGACCATCACTAGGAACCAATCTGGGAAGCTGCCAAATGGCGGGAAGAGTTAAATAACTGTCATTGGCCACAAGCCGGCAGGCTAGCCGCTATATAAAGGGCTGCCGCGGCTTGGGCTATGTTCCATATCTTTTGCCTTGTGGTTTGAAATAAAGACTTGTTGTTTGGAACCCGGTCTCAGGTGCTTCTTTCCGTATGGAACAGAGTCACATAGTACTTTGTAGCCCATGTTAATGGCTGCATCGAGTCTTAGAAGAACTATATCCAATTACACACTAACGTCATTTGGGATAAGAATGCTCTCTACTATTCAGAAGAAATTTATCTGTATAAATAAATATGTCCCTGAAGATACTCATTATCATGTTCTACCAAACAGAAAGATGACTAATATGTATGCTTGTAATCTTTGGATAACTACACAGACAACTTAATCTCGATACTTTCTCTCTCACACACAAAAGAGACTTACTTTTCATACAGACTGCTAAGAACTTGTCACTACTCAGGGCATGGAATACAGCAAAAATTATGTTCTAATTAGATGGAATAATATATTTATTGAGATATTTTCAACCAAATGAACAAAGAGGCCAGCAGAAACATGTCAGACTACTCCACTGTCTTAATGAAAATTTCCCCCAGAAAAATGCTTTTAATTCAGAAGGGGATAGGGATACCAACAATTCACATTTGCTTTTACACATGGAAATTGATTGATTGGTTTCAGTTCCCAGATTGTATATGTTTAGACTGAGTGAACTTGTGCATGAATATCCATGCTTGCAACCATTCTCTATATCAAAGTTCGGTTGTTAGGCCAATAGGTCTCACCATGATGCAGAATCTTAGGCCCACTTGAAAAATCTCACATTATGAATCAAGACTAATGTACAAGAAGATTCAAATTAGCACTCACATCACTCCAGGAATATGGAAATTCAACTGATTAGATGTTTGATGAATTAATTTTGATGATAGCCTAAGAAATATTCCTTCCTAGCAATTACAGCATTATTCCTCAGCGATGAAATGCTGCTTCAATTTATCAAGGCAAATCTTAACAAAACATTCAGTCAAAGGAAAACAACAAACCATGTCTCAAAAGACTGCTTGAGAAGTTGTATAATGTTAGAAAGGAGGGAATAGCTTTAATTTAAAAAGCAGAAACAGACATTGTAGACTTTATACAGTATATTTTAAATAACTTTTTAAAGATTCCTATTTCAGTCTACATACCAGCACAGAAGACATTTTCATAATGCAGTCTTTAGTTGCTTGTCTTCTGGAGATGAAGGCCACTTAAGAAATCATTTTTTAAAAAAAATAATTATAATCTCCTTCCTTTGACCAATGTGATGGCCAGGTATTCTGTTTGGACCATAGTTAACATCGTTCCGGTTTGCTGGATTCTTTTGCATCTTTTCCTCTCTCATTCATGTCAAAGAAGGAAGCATCGGGGAAATGTTTTCTGAGGACTGCAACAATAACATTTTTTACAGTTCTTCTGGTTGTTTGGGCTAGCAGAGCTCTTATTAATTTCATCTGGTCAAAACCAAAACCAAAAAGGGCCAATTTTTCACCACTGCTCAGCTGAACTCCTTAAGACAGGCAACAGAGCAAAACAAACAGCTAGCATTTCACTGTTCTATTGCTAAACCTGAAAAAGTAAACATACAAATAAACAAAAGCTCAAGCGTTTCATAGCAGATAGACCAGCATAAAATGGCTCTTGAAGGCAAAGAGTGGAGGGCCAGGGTAGGCCCTCCAGGGCACACACCAGCCAATTGGAATGGAGGCATTTGTGTAAATGGAATAAATTGTGGTAGACAGATCAGACAATCTTACTTGCATTAACAGAGGAACAAAAGCTATACTTTTATGCAAAGCAAAAAAAAAAAAACTTTGAAGGAATTAAAACCTTCCCAGCAACTGAAGATGGACTGAGGAAGGTGTTTTGTTCGGAAAACACACGAGGTAGACTGGGTTCCAACAACAAATACTTTTATTGTTAACAGTTAGTAACGGAACCCGGCTGAAGCCGGGGCCAGCCCTTTTATACAGGCTGGCTTGCCTGCTTGCAGCCAATGGCAGCTATTTAGATTTGCCGCCTTTTTGGTATCTCTTTGGATTGGTTCCTAGTGAACCAATCCACTTGTCTTTTCGTTAACCAATCAGAATGGTAGATTTGGAGTCATCCACTTTACATACAGAACACCCCTCCCTCCTTAGTTTAGTCCTACGTGGTGACGTAGTCTCGCAGGTAGGTGGGGCTTTTCCGGGCTCGACCTGACCTGCGCGGTTCATTTCCAGTGAGGACTTCGACCGGTTCGGATGGGGCTGCTGTGTCGTCCGTCCTCCTCTCTGGAACCGTCTGGAAGGGTGAGTCGGCCATTTTACCGCCGCCTAAGTTTCTTAGGCCGGCGGTTCTGCCGCTCCCTCCCGTTTCCTCGGGGCAGGTCGAGCTGGCTTGGCTGGCCCCTTCCGAAGATCTCTTTTCGTGGGTCTCTTCAAACGGTGAGTCTTTTGTTGGCTCTTTTTGGTCATTTTGAATGTTAGTTTTATTTTTAAAAAGTTCTTTATTCGTTTCTCGCCTTTCCCCCCCC
>BLBF01000021.1:4324872-4397745 GCA_015471245.1 Laticauda colubrina | reverse complement strand
CAAATACTTTTATTGTTAACAGTTAGTAACGGAACCCGGCTGAAGCCAGGGCCAGCCCTTTTATACAGGCTGGCTTGCCTGCTTGCAGCCAATGGCAGCTATTTAGATTTGCCACCTTTTTGGTATCTCTTTGGATTGGTTCCTAGTGAACCAATCCACTTGTCTTTTCCTTAGCCAATCAGAATGGTAGATTTGGAGTCATCCACTTTACATACAGAACAGAAGAGGTTGTCTACTTTTGCCCTCCAAAAACGATAGTAATTATCTTTATCTTGGGGCAAGCAGGAAGTGTGAATTATCTATCAAACTAACGTGAAAATGTGACTCTTGATTATGCCTTCATCCCAATTTGCTCTGCCTTCTTTAGACAATTTTATTCTCAAATATGTTTTTGGTTTATGTATCCAGAATTGCAGAATTTCTATCAAATCTTTCTTAAAGAAATCAGAAACAATAATTTCCTCCTTTTAACAATAGGGAAATAATTAATCAACCACTTGCTCTTCACATCTGATCTCTTCTTCTGTAGGATGAGGAGTAGCAGGACTTGAGCCTCTTACCATTGTCCATCCTCAAAGGAGCTTTTCAAGTCCCCACTTTATTTCCAAGGAGTCAGATATTTGGACGTCCAAAAAGCAGTTCAGTCTCTTGAAGATGGTTATACCAGTCTCCATTTCTCCTATCATATTTTTCCTATCATTTTCCTCTTCCTCCCAGCAATCCCTGGTTGAAGATCAAGCAGGTCCTTTCCACTGGAAAATGACTTAGGTACAAAACAATATATAAGAAGCAAAGGCAACTACTCCTTCAGAGAATAAAGTGGGTTTTTAAGAAATGTTAGGACAAACTCCCAGGAAATGATTCTATGATTCTGTCAAGAATGTTTTCTATTTAAAAAAAAAAATTAAAAGAAAATTACAAATACAGAAATTTGAAATGCAGAAAATAACCAATAAAAAGCTAAAGAGAATGAAAGATAAAATGGGAATGGTATGCTATGCTAGGGATTGGGCACAATTGGACTAAATGCTGTCTTCCTGTTCTAAGTGTCAGTACACTATTGTTATTCAATTATACATTTCTATGATTGTTCTTCAGTTCTGATTATAGCATGTTGAGATTCATAGTTTATTGGGATTCTCTGATAGGTTTTCACATAAAGGAGGAAAAAAAACAAACGGAAATCACTCAGAATCTCAAATGTTTTTTAATATTTTCAGATGACTGCTGAAAAACTATATCTCAGATCTTGCACTTAAGCTTTTCTGTTCTCATGACTCTATATTAGATTTAGATTCTCAATAGCAACCACTTCCGGCTTTTAGTTCATTTGTTTTAATTGTACACATGCTAGAAGTTTGGTTGCTACATTTGGTCTTTACTGATCCAATTCTGTGCTTGTAAAAAAAATCTCACAAACTCACAAACTTTTCAAAATGGAAAGCTAGTAGATCCTTGGATTGAAGATACTAACTACAGCATACAAAACATTTGCTGTACCTATACTTGAATACAGCTCATCAGTCTGGAACCCATATCATGTATTTGATATTAACACAGTTGAGAAAGTCCAGAAATATTTCACAAGAGTTCTCCACTCCTCTACTCGTTGCAGAATACCTTATGCCATTAGATTTGAAACTCTAGACCTAGAAAACCTACAACTACACCACCTCCAGTCTGATCTAAATATACTATATAAAATCATACATTGCAATGCCTACTTGCAAATGAATACTTCAGCTTTAATCATAAGAATACAAGAGCACACAATAGATACAAATTCAAGGTTAACCGCACCAAACTTGATTGCAGGAAATACGGAATACTGGAATACTCGACTTGACTCTGTGGTTTCTTCCCCAAACTCCCAAAACTTTAACCTTAGACTGTCTACTTTTGATCTCACCCCCTTCCTAAGAGGCCTGTAGGGAGCGTGCATAAGCGCACCAATCGTGCCTACCATCCCTGTCCTGTTGTTTTTTATTTTTCTTATAAGTATCCATCTCATGTATTCAAAACTATATTTATTCTTATCCCTGTATCTTGTAAGTGATTGAAAAATCAAATAAATACTAAATACTAAAAGATAAACTGTGAGAAAGCTTTGTCTTTAGCACATTTACATCTCAAAATATCTTTTTCATTTGAATAAAGTGCAGAAAATACAGCAGTGGTGGGATTCAGCCAGTTCAGGAGAACCGTTTGTTCTCTTTGTAGAGTTCTGCAAACCGGCTGAATAGTCAAGGCTGCCTGCCTGCCTAACTATTCCAGGAGCTCACACACACCTCAGACTTTCTTGCTCATTTGTAATTAACCAAAAGAAGGGAAAAGAAAAAGAAGAAATAACCACATAGTCATTTCCTCAGCAGAAAAATTCTAGCCCCTTTAAAGCTGGGGGAGGGGGGAAAATGAGTTTTTTTTTCTTCTCTCTCCCTTCAGTTACTAACTCTGGGCAGACAGCCAAGAACCATTTAACAGAGGAATACTTAGTTGTGATAACAAAATTGCAGGAATGCAGTCAGCACAGAAACAATAGAAACTTACAGAATTTACAGATTAACAGAGTTGGAAGGGACCTTGTAAGCCATCTAGTCCAACCCCCCACCCAAGTAGGAGACCCTACACCATTGGTAATCCAACTCCAATCTCTTCTTGAAAGTCTCAAGTGGTGGCGCTCCCACAACTTCCGAGAGCAAGCTGTTCCATTGGTTGATTATTCTCACTGTCAGAAAATTTCTCCTTATTTCCAGGTTGAATCTCTCTTGGCTTCTTGACAGGATTAGGCCAGGGAATGAGTTTTTAAAATTTTTAAAAATACAGAGCAGGAGTTTCTTGTCAGAGTTTTTATGTCTTTTTAAATACACATTCTAATTAGCAGAATTGATTTTATTAATTTGGAATAGGGATACGGTGCTGTTCCTATCTTTATGCATTTTGATCCTGCATTTTCTGCATTTAAGAATTAGTTTACATTAGACTGTAAAGTTTTCAAATTATCTTGATGGAGCACCCACAATTTCTGAAGGCAAGCTATTCCATTGGTTGATTGGTCTCACCCTTAGGAAATTTCTCCAGTCCTAGCTTGCTTCTCTCTTTGGTTAGTTTCTATCCATTGTTTCTTTTCATGCTTTGGAAAGTAGATTGACCCTCCCTCATTTTTGTTGAAGCCCCTCAAGTTTCCTGACAGAACAATTAATTAGTGGAGCAAATTTCCTAAGAGTGAGACCAATCAAGTGGCCACGCCCACCCAGTCACATGACCACCCAGCCTGTCATTAGGGCAGAGAACTGGTTGTTAAATTCTTTGAATTCCACAACTGAAACACGGGCAATATTTATCATCTTATTAATAGTACTTAAACACAGGAAATTTTAGATGCAAATGGTCTGGAATATTATTCCTGATTATTCTATACTATGTCTAACAACCAAAATCAGACATGTTATACTTATTTGCAATGACTGTTTTTGTGAAAAACATATATCTTCAAATCAATGTCTGTTATTCACCTGACCATAATAAAATTTTCACTGTTGACTGTAAATGCTTTTTTCCCAACTCCTGTCTTGGGTAATTGCTGACCAAAGAAAAGTTTCCTTGAGGACATGCATAACTGACATATAAGAACAATCTGACATAAACTATTCTGTCCATTAAATATACTCACATGCTTCTAAGTTCCGCCAAAGACACTATAACCTCCACTCTCTACAGTTAAGCTTTGCATTTCACAATGTCAGTTCAGATATGGGCAAAGCTTTACATGTAAAGATTTAAATCTGAGATTTTTCAGATTAAATATCCATCCAAACAAGTGGAAAAACTAGGCAGTAAAATAACATACTATAAGGCAAATCAAAAAGAGGAAAACAATTTACTGTTCAAGTTCTATCTAAAAATCATTTCGATTTTATTCTCTGTTATTTGCAACTCCTTCTGACAATGTTCTCTTTCACCAAGACTTTATGTTGAACTAAAATAGATATTCAACAGTAATAGTGTACATATCAGAGATATGAACTGCTCGTCTACTAATACGATTCATGCCATCATTTGCTTCTCTATATTACATAGACAATTAACCAAATATTCCACAAAATAGAGAGAAATCTACAACAGAAAAGGCAACTATGGCAAACATGAACACACTTCAGAACAGAATGTGTTTAAGTTTACTTTCTTAATAAAACAAAATTCAAAATCAAACTGCAATGCAAAAGAACTGAACCTACCCACAGTGTTATGAACTGAATTGGTGGGGGGGTTGTTTTCACTTCACATTATATGCACAAGTGAGTTTGGCAATGCAAGAAATTAGCAGCAAGGACTGTTTTTATGAATGGCTATTGTTAATAATACAATTAACATTGTACTTTCTGCAAATCATTTTTCTCTTTTTTTGCTTATAATTCTTCTTCCAACTATGTGTGTAATGATGTGTGGGTGTACATGCACATGGATATAAATCTACTAACTCAATTAATATTTCATGCCAATGATAAAGGGGACAGTAGTTCAATAGTAATTTATGACATAGCACATGTGCAATATTTAATATTTTTTTAAGATAGCACAAAATCCTTTGATTTTTGTAGTGAAACTACACTGATAACGGAATTTTGTGAAACAGTTGCTTCATTAGAAAGAAGGGAAAACTATTTTGGTATTGGCAGCACATTTTTGTTAACTGAATCTATTCCAAAGTACTCCCAGGTTAAAAGCTATGCATACCTCCCGAACTAACCATCTATGGCAGAATACTCTGAGTTAATTCATCACTGTCTACATATATGGTAGATTCCCATGTTAGCCTAATATAAATAGAGGAGTCCTCTGGTCATCTTTTATGTTTTTCTTTTTAGCAAAGTTGTCCCCTTTGGTAACTTTGGGGACTGACTTTATTAAAATTTCTATCTATTTTTAATTACATATCCAAATAGATATTTACTTAAAGAAACATGCAGGCATATACAACTTTAACCTTCAATGTTATCCAAGGATTTTAATAATGTCTGTTTAAATGAATATTGTTAGGAATATGAGTCTCCTAACAGGTATTTGGGTTAGAAATATATAAACCAGGATAAACATTTTAATACTGTCTCTTTAAGGGAATGCAAGACCATGCAATTGGGTGTGGTTTCTCAAACGGCCATAAGATGGAGCCAGAAACTTGGTTCGTCTTCATCTGAGTCTCAGAAGAGAAGAGAGTGTATTTTTATTTCCTTCTGTTGGAAAGTATTGCTATTGCTCCATTTTTCCTAACTGACTGATATTACTGGATTTAATGTAAGTCTGATACTTAACTGTTTTTGACACTGGACTTTGTTACTGGAATATCCCTGGATTGAAAAACTGACTGATTAACCTGTGAATGACTTTTGGACTGCCTATTTTGAACTTTGCTTAAACCTTCCTGGAAGTAACCTTCATGAACTGTACAGTGTATCTTTGTACTGAGTGTGTATTATTCCAACACTACTCTCTATATGGCTCCCTGTATGCGCTCATTCTCCTAACGGGGAATTATCTCAACACTGGTTATGGGCCCAGGCCATACCAGGCTCAGATAACTGAGAGTTAGTGTGAATGCACAGTACTGTATACAGACAGCTGTTTACTGTTTAGTTGTGGTTTACTATCCTGGTAAAGATGGCACAAGACACTTCCACAAGTCTATCACTGATAACCCGGTTGGATGGAACACACGATGTTTCCTGGTCTATGAAATGCATTCTACTTCTACGTAAAGAAGGTTCGTGGAATGTAGTTCAAAATCCACCAGATGTAAATGCTTGGGATCCAGAAAATGAGGATGATGCCAAGAAGATTGCTGACTTTAAACAAAACAATGAACAAGCTCTTTGTATAATTGGACTAACACTGAGTGACCAGCAGCTAGTCCATATTCATGGAGAAGAGTCTGCTGCTAAGTGTTGGCAGAATTTGAAGAGGATTTATGTTCATGACAGTGTAGGTGCACACATACATCTTACACGTAAACTGTTTAGAGCACGTCTTCTGAAAGGTGGAGATATGCTAGATCATTTAAACTTCATGAAAATAACTTTTCAGGAGCTGAATGAAAAGGAACTGATATTTTCAGAGCTGCATCAAGTTTACATCATTCTTTCCTCATTGGATGAAAGTTATGATGACTATGTATCTTCATTGGAAGTACTGTCCAGAGATAAACTGACATTGACTGACATCACTGGAAGGTTGTTAGAAGAAGCAAGAAGACGGCAAGATAGAGACCAACTGAGGAAGGAACAACCACAAGAAGAGAATTTATCTTCAGCTGCCTATACTGTTAGGAAATGTTTTTCTTGTGGGGCTAGGGGACATATAGCTAAATTCTGTAAAAAGGGAAAACAACAGAATACTGGCAAACACCAGAAGGCCAAGAAGAATGTTAGTTTAGCTATGTCTAGCAATTCAACTGTAAACCATGATTTGTGGGTTGTTGATAGTGGAGCATCACACTGCATTACTAAAGAAAGAAAAAGGTTTGTAAAGATGTCCATGAGTAAACAACATGTATCATTGGCAAATGGATGGAAGATTAAAGCATCAGGTGAAGGTACTGCATATTGTTCTTGTATAAATGAACATTTAACTATGTTATATGTACCAAAACTGAAATTTAATTTGCTATCAGTAAGGGTCTTTAGTTAATCTTGGTTATGTGGTAACCTTTAGGGGAGATAACTGTATAATAGAGAAAGAGGGTAAAAGTGTTACTGCTACTTTAAAAAATGATTTATATGTAATACATGATGATCAGTTGAAGATGGAGAACTCAGTTTATAACAATGTTAAGCCACATGATGAATGTAAACATTTATTATATAAACGTCTAGGGCACATTAATTTCAAAATGCTCAAACAAACTGTTCATTTGTCAGAGGGAATAAAATTGAAACCTTGTAGCAAATATTTACATTGTAATGCATGTAGTCAAGAAAAGAGTAAAGTTACTCCTGCAAACAGACTGAATGGGTTTAAGACCAAAGAACCTTTAGAGGTTGTATTTGCTGACATAATTGGTCCTAAGAAACCAAGTTTAGGAGGTGCCTGTTATATTTTGAGTATTATGGACCATTCCTCAAGATACGGTTTCTGCTATCTTATGAAAAACAAAACAGAAACATTCTAACATTTCTTTAATTAGCTAAGGTTTGCTGAGAGAAAAATGAAAAGTAAAGTAATTACTTTTGTAACTGATAATGGGACTGAATTTGTTAACAAAAGATTCCAAAATATGTTAAAATTGGCTGGTGTTGAGCATAAACGTTCTGCACCTTACAGACCACAACAACTCGTTTATGGAACGAAGAGGGCAAACATTACAAGCCATGACTTGCACTATGTTATCTGATTCAGGTTTACCTGAAACACTGTGGGGTGATGCCATAATGTGTCGTAACCATGTTTTAAATAATGTAGTAAATACAACAACTGGAGAATTGCCATTCACTCATTGGCATGGCAGAAAACCAAATTTAAGTTATTTACACACATTTGGAGCTCCAGCATGGGTGCATATTCCCTTACAAGTAAGACTGAAAGGGCAACATAGAGCCAAGAAGTTATTTTTTGTGGGTTATGAGGCCAACCATAGAGCATTTAGATTCTGGGATCAAGGCACAGCTCATGTTTATTGTAGTGCTAGTGCAAAATTTCTTGAGTATGTTGGGTGGGATAAACTGGAATAGGAATCCAGCAATGATATTATTATTGACACCCAAATAATCCCTAAATATAAAATCAGTACACCCCAAATAGCCATTAAAGAGGAAGAAGAAGAACAGGAGGAAGTAGTAGAACAAGCACAGGAAGAAATAGAAGAACAGGAGCAGATGGCACAGGAAAGTCCACCAGTAAGTCCTGTATTACCAAGATGTTCAACCCAAGTAACACAACCACCTGATAGATATCAGGCTAGTGTTGTATGCCAAGTGAATACAGTTCCAAGTGATTATAGTGAACTGAAAATGTATCCTGCTAAGGATCAGGCTGTTTGGCAGAAAGCAATGGATAAGGAACTAGAATCATTAAAAAAACTGGAGGTATACGAAAATGTTAAGTTACCACCAGGTAAACATGCCATTGGATGTAAATGGATATATAAGCTAAAGACAGGTGTAGATGGGACTGTTACCCATCAAGCCAAGTTAGTAGCACAAGGGTTCAATCAGACAAATGATTATGATGAGGTGTTTGCACCTAGTCTGAAGGATACTACATTAAGGGCAGCATTAGTGTGGACAGCTAAGGAGAAATATATTGTAAATCATTTGGATGTAGAGACAGCTTATCTGCATGCACCATTGCAACACACCATATATTTAAAGAAACCTTTAGGTCTCAAAAATGATCATACTGATAAAATAACTGATTGCTGGAAATTGAAAAAGAATCTTTACGGTTTAAAGCAATCAGGATATGAGTGGAACCAATGTATAGTTAAAGAATTAAGATAGACTTTGTAGCTGGAATGGCTGATCCATGTTTATTTAAAAGAGAAAGTAATGGTATGATTTCATTATTGCTATTATTTACTGATGACATAGCATTAATCACCAAAACTGAACAAGAAACTACTGAGATAATTTCACTATTGGAATAGAAATTTAAGATAAAACAATTAGGAGAAATCAAACAATATCTTGGTTTGAAGATAGATAGAACTAGGGGAGGATACAAGATCTCACAGGTAGAAAAAAATTAACCAATTACTAAAAAGTTTTAAAATTAAACTTTGTAAACCGGCTAAGACACCAATGAGCCAGGAGTTTAGCCATAGTGATGTTCAAAGTCCTATTTTTGATAAGAACATTTTTATCAGTCCTTGATTGGTAGTTTATCTTATCTCAGTAACTGGTCAAGGCCAGATATTGCACACAATGTTAATCAATTAGCGAGATTTAATACTGAGCCGACTGAAAGGCACTGGCAAGCTGCTAAACATGTGTTAAGATATCTGAAACAAACAATGCATTATGCATTGTATTTGGAGCCAGAAGATGAACTGAATTTGACTGCATATGCTGATGCAAGTTTTGCTACATAAATACACAAAAATTTACATCAGGTACTGCTGTATTATTGGGAAAAGCATTGATTGGATGGAGATCTATTAGACAGAAACATCTAAGTTTGTCAACAATGGAGGCTGAATTCTCATGTTTGTCTTTACTATGTACAGATTTAGTTTTGTATAAGCAATTATTAATTGATATGGGAATTAATGTAACAGATCCTATTGTTGTTTATGAAGATGACCAATCAGCAATACAGATGGCTTCAAATATTGCTGTTAAAACAATAACTAAACACACTGATTTAAGATATTTAAATGTGAGACAATGTGTGCAAAGTAAGATGATTAAGCTAGAATACTGTATGTCAGAAAACAATATAGCAGATCATTTTACAAAGGCCCAAGGCTCTAAAGCATAAGGCATGCTGTGAAGATTATGGACTTAGAATGTAAGGTTGTATATAATTTTCAGAGTCTATAGAGGCTGTGTGAGAATGAAATGTGCTCTTACATGGGCTCTGGACCCTCCAAAACTCATGTAAGAAGAGACCATACTTTTATGCGATTGTTCTAGGCTGCAGAGCCTTGCAGAGGAGCATTCTCTGAAACTGCTTCTGGGACGAAGGCCTCATGCAACCCACAGGAGCCTCAGATAGGCCACAGGGGCCTGTCAACACAGAACACTACCTGAAAGTAAGAGGCACATGGCAGATCCTGGGGAGTGCTGGACCACAGGGGAGGTTGCAACAGTCCCCAAGGGTCACAGTCCTTGGAGAACAATGCAAGGCGGCCTTTCTGAGTGGAAACACTGCATTAGGGCTGAAGTCAACACCCGAGCCCCTACTTCAGGCTTAGCCTCAGCACTGCCACCAAGCTCTGCTGTTCAGGTGGCTTAGATTGGGGGTGGGGGGGATAGAGAATCACTTCTGTTTTGATCAATGGGGGGTGGGGGGAGTAGAGTGGTGTTTTATGAGTTTTTCACACACTTGAGCCCAAAATGTTTTACCATCGCTAATAACAGTAGCCCTTGACTTACAATAGTTCATTTAGTGACTGTTCAAAGTTACGAAGGCACCAAAAAAGTGACTTATGACCATTTTTCAGTTACAACCTTTGCAGCATCCCCATGATCAGGTGATCAGAATTCAGTTGCTCGGCAATTGGTTCATATTTATGACGGTTGCAGTGTCCCAAGGTCATGTGATCACCTTTTGTGATCTTCTGACAAAGTCAATGGGGAAGCCAGATTCACTTAACAATCAGATTACTAACTTATCAACTGCAGTGCTTCACTGAACAACTGCAGCAAGGCAAGTCGTAAAGTGGGGCAAAACTCAGTTGACACAGAACAACAGAAATTTTGGACGACAGAAATTTTGGACTCAATTGTGGTCGTAAGTAGACCACGAGACAGAGGTGATATTACAGATTTCCTCATCCTAGCTTCCCAGCTGATTCCATTACTTTGTCTCTTTGCTGAAGCTCCCTTAGTTACGGTCACTGAAACCTTTTTGCTTGCTGACCTTGCTGCCAGCGTACTTTTGTAATATGTTTAGGAGGAGGCCTCTGGCCATCTTTGCCACAGCTTCAGCAGCATCTCCCCCTGCCCCTCACCTCCTAGCAGGGCTCTTTCAGGCTAGGCTGCTTGCTCTTCTGGCAGCTCAGATATCTGCTCCTTTAGACCCAAGTTAACCCCTCCGATCTATAATTCATTTACCAAGTGATAATTGAACTGTCTTCTTTACAATCTTCCCCAGAATTCCTGGCTAATCACAATCCTAATAGGGCATTTAATTTACCAATCCAGCTTTACCCTGCACACAGCGAATCAGCTCAATGCCTCTTTCTCATGGTAACTGTAACCAAGATAGTTATGTTCCCTCATGTCCAATAGACGAAGAAAACTAGGCCTCTCGTCGACTCAGTTAAACTCTAACCTCATTCTTGCCATTTTTATTTGTTTATTTTACAGTCGGCTAAAACTCCAAACTCATTTAGTTTCTTCATCAAATATTCTATACTAGGTTTTGGGTCTGGAGCTAGCAGAGATGGCTAAATCGACTGCTTTGATTAAAGAAAAGAACACTATTTTGTTTCTACACACAAACTACTTTTGGACTTAGTGCTTGAAGGTGGAAAAAATGAAACTTTGATTTTTGGGTTTTGTCTGAGTAGATAGGTTTGTTGTTATAGAAATGGCTAGTATATATTATTATATAAAAGGGAAAACTTGAGGTTTTATGCTATTATCTTTTTCTACTGCACCAAAAGGAGTCAGAAATCAACACTTTTTCTTTCTTATTCCCTTTTGCCCAATATTTTTTTCTTCATTTCCCCTCCATTGTTTTATTTTGTATTTTTATATTTTATATTATACTTGGATAAACTAATAAAATTTTGGAAACCTAAAAAAAAATCATTCTTGGGATGTAAATATTGTACTAGCCAGGAAACTGTGTTTCTTCCTTGCTTTACTTTGAAATAGCACATATTGGATTGCAGAGCCTTGTTGGAACAATTCACTCTCTCTTCCGGAAAAAAAGGAACTTAACGAAGAGAAAGTTTGTATTTTTCCAGCCCAGGAGTATTGCAAGTGATGCTCCTGGCAGGTGAACTTCAGAGTATCCAACCTGTTTCAATAATGCAAGTGACAAAATCTTAGCCTTTTTGATATAATATTGCCTCTTTACTATATTTGAATGCATTATGTATAATGCCCCTTTATTATTATCTTTCATAAAATGTCATACAGGGCACCATCTCCTTCGAGGAATCTCATAACTTTCTGAACATCTGAGCCACTCACTTCTTAACTTGCAGCTGTCAGAGTTACAGCAGCCCCAGTATTAATTCATTTTCCAAAGATGGATAAGCCGTATTACATAAATTCTGAAGGCTGCTTTTTCTCTGTAGAAAGCTAGGTTCGTTTTCTTCTTGTATTCTGTCCAACGCACTGCAAAACTCCTATAGTTCAGTGATTCTGTTCACTCTTTTCCCTGTGAGATTTAAATAGATTCATAGATATCAAAATAAGGATAATCGTTGGAAAGTGGAAGGAGGTTGTGATGGTTGTAGAATAGGAATCATTAGTGCAAGTGAACTCTTGTCTCATGTTGCCACCCCTGCTGCACAGAGAGAGACAAGTACCTTGAACTCTAGCAGATAACAAGCTTTCATTCTATTGCCAACTTTTTGGACAATCACCTCCTTTAACAAGAGGTTTGTGAAAGTTTGTTCATTGTAGATATCCATATCTGGATTGTTTGATATTGCCTTAATATGGTATGAAAATTCAGGTGCTGTAATCTGCAAATCACGGTTGGGGTTTAGTTCACGGACAGTCAATTTTCAGGGGTCATTGTTGCAAGCAAATATCACAAAATGACTGTTATTTTGAGGGTCACCAGTCTCAAAAAAAAATCAAAGTAAGATGGCAAGGTTATTCAGTGCAGCTTTTATTCCTTTTATGACTGTCATTAGTGATAAATCGCATGTCCAAAAAGATTTTACCCAATGGTAGATAAATTTGTACAGGCAGATTCTGCAAATGTTTATTCGTCTAAAACTGAATTACATGAATGTCGCACAGATTTAGCATGTAGAATGCATTCAAAGATGGCTGAAACTTCATGGCTGGCAGAAAAGGATGCAGCTGAGGCAAAGAGCTTAATGAATAGCAAGTTGTACACAGGAGTCCTTGACTTATGACCACAATTGAGTCCAACATTTCCGTTGCTATTATTAGTAATTGTTAAATGAGTTGGCCCCACTTTGCAATCTTTTTTGCCACAGTGGTTAAGTGAATCATTGCAATCGTTAAGCGAATCATATGGTCATTAAGTGAATCTGGCTTCCACCCACTGTCTTTCCTTGTCAGAATCTGACTGGGAATATTACAAATGGTGATCCTATTATGGCAGGACAGTGCAACTGTTTATAAATTCATGCCAATTGCCAAGTGCCCAAATTTTGATCATGTGACCATGGGGATACTACGGTAATTGTTAGTGTGAAAACCAGTCATAAATCACTTTTTTCAGTGCCGCTTGAACAGTCATTAAACAAATGGTTGTAAGTCGAGGACTATCTGTATGTTGTCTGCCACTGGTGTAGTATTTTGTGCAAATCAAATTACCATAGTTTATTCAACAAACTTTTATTAAAACAAACTATTACTTATTGGCACATGCAACCAACTGCATGCAATTGGTACATGCAGACTTAACCATGGGCATATTTCTTCTTTCCCATCTTATCTCTTCCAGGAAGGCTATAGCCATTGGCCAATCACTTCCTTTCCCATGGGTAGATGTTCCTAGGTAAATCAATTTTATATGTCTTTTATAGATCCTGAATGTATAATAAATATACATCCATAAATATACATTTAATCCTTGACTTAAGACTGGTCACTTAGCAACCATTCAAAGTTATGATGACTTCCACTTCCAAGCTACTTATAACCCAGTTTCAATGTTCTGACATTTCAGTCATATGACCACCTTTTAGGTATTCAGCAACCAGCTTGCATTTACAACTGTTTGCATTGTCTCAAAGTCCATCGGTTTACAATGATTTTGCCAGAAAGTGGCATTTACTTCTGGTTTCCAGCAAAAGATAGGCCATTGTGAAAAATAGATTCACTTAAAGACTGCAACATTTGCTTAATGATCACCATGTTTGCTAAACTACCACTGCAAAAAAGGCAGTAAAATCACATCTGTTCACATGGAGAATTGCTTTCCCATCATCATGACATGGTCATAATTGCAGCCTCAGTTACAGTCATAACACAAGGACTACCTGAACAGACATAAATATAGATCTGCAAAGTAAATTTAAGTATGTACACAAAGTTAAAGTATCTAAATATGCAGGCACAACAAGCAATTTAAAAAACTTTTCTTTGCTGTTCCTCTATTCTAGGTTCTATAGCTCCTTTCCCAGATATGGCATTCAGCAGGTTCTGACTAATTATAGAGAATCAGTAGCGGACATTTTGAGTAGTTCGGAGAACCAGCAAATACTACCTCTGACTGGCCCGTCCCCATCTATTCTCTGCCTCCTGAGACCCAGCTGATCGGTTGGGTCTTCTTTTGTTGCCCTGCACAGGAGCTGGAAAACAGATTAGTGGGATGGGAAGGGAATGGAGATTTTACAGTATCCTTCCCCTGCTAAGCCCACAGAACCAGTAGTAAAATTTTTTGAAATCCACCACTGTGACCTTCCCAAGAGTTCTAGAATAGCACTAGGGTCTCAATTCAGCATTAAACAAAGTTGTCCGTTTGAAACACATTATTGGGTAATGTACAATTAGATTCACAGTTTGGAAACTTAAGAATTCAAGTCCTAATCAAAGACCTAAAAATTATTAAGGTTAACATCTGACAATATTGCACTTCCAAACAGGGTGGAGGTTTTTGGTTTTTGTTTTTGTTTTGTAAATGTAGGGTGCTCCTATCTGATAAATTCAAATTTTCCAAATATTGAAAGAATCCTTCAGTTATTGCTCCAGGCCAGGGAGTCCAATCACAATTGCTATAATAACATATTTATTTTGCCAAAAATGTTCAACATCAATTGGTATTTTTCTTGGTATTTTTGGTATTTTTCCTCTTGCTTTTCCTCAATTGCAGAATTACCCGGTATAGCGATATCAATGAACCAGACTTTCTTCTGATACCAGATTATATCAGGTATGTTATGAACAAAATGTATGCCTATTTGGATCAGGTCCCACATAATATCGTACGATGTTCCTGGATTTTTAATTTTAAAAAAAATGATAAATCCTGAGGAAAACTGGCTTCTCAAAAAAAAAATAATATTATTTTCTTTAAAAAAATAACCAGTCCTTTTTTTGGAACTGAATCAATATTTTAATGTATAAATAATAAATATCTAAAGAATAAATATCTTAATCAAAGAGCTATTTCATTACTGTTAATTTTAAAAGATACATACTAACTATGAGCGTACTTAATAAGCAGTGGCTCATTTGAAGGAGTGGTCTTTTTCTGGAGAATAATCAATTAACTATTGAGACTGTATAGGTTGGCTTGCAACAAACTAAAGCACTTGGTCCCAAGGAGATGCAAATGATCAAGGTGGTATAAGTTTAAAAAGTTAACTTCAGAAGTAAACCAGAGAAATGCGCTGTAAAGATCATTTTGAAAGTAAGTGACAGATTAACAGATAGCAATGTCATCCATTTCTAACCTACAGAAACAGTTGCCTGTGTGACACAATTTAAAAGAAAGGCTACAAAAGAGTTACAGCTAGTATCAATGAAGGAGAGCTCAGGATGAATATCTTATCAGACATTTGGCATACCAAACTTTGAAACTGCAAAACAAATGTCCAGGTTTAGAAAAACAGATCCTGGAAGAGTGAGGACGTTGGCTGTAGAAACAGACATTTAAACAGGCATTGTAAAAATCAGTATTGTGGCAAGACAATACAGCAACTGCAAAAGGCTACAAAAGACCTGAAACAAAACATTCCAGTGCAACATCTTTTCCCACATAAGGGCCCCCATGCTCTTGATCCAGATGTCTGGCCAAATTTTGTTGCAAAAGCTGGGTGAATGTTCAAGGAATGAACGTATGAATGAAAATGAGGACAAAGAATGTTCTATTGTTGTGTCTATGTTCTATGATTTGCCCTCTTGCAATGCCTGGAGACTGTAAGAATTTGGATGAAAGACAATCCTGAAAAACTGAGTGATTTTGGGTGCATGGAGCCTCAGGATCTGAGTGTTTGTCATCCTTACTTCTGGATGGGGCTGCACTACCTTGTTCAGACTCAGTGTGCTTCCTGGGGGTTCTCCTGGACTCATGTCTCCTGCTGGAAGAACAGGTGACATGCGTGATCAAGAGAGCTTTTGCACAGCTCCTGTTTGTGCACCTGTTGCAATCTTTCTTGGATCATGACTCCCTGCACTTAGTTACTCAAGTCCCGGTCATCTCTTGCATGGACTACTGCAATGTGTTCTACATGGGGCTACCCTGGAAGTCCATTCCAAAGGGTCAGCTGGTGTAAAGTGCAGCAGGGAGAATAGTCTTTGGGGGCCTCTCAGGATGATCAATATTACCATATATACTCGCATATAAGCCGACCCCTAAAAAACTGCCCCAAAAGGAGGAATTTTGCAAAAACTCACATAAAGAGGGAAAAATACAGAGGGAAAAGTCGGCAGAACAAAAGTTGTGGCTCATCGTCCATCCAGGGAGAAAGGCTGCAAAGGTCCAGGTGAGGGCTTCAAAGGTCCAGGCGAGGGCTGCAAAGGGCCAGGCGAGGGCTGCAGAGGACCAGGCGAGGGCTGCAGCAGCGACTTAGCGTAGCGACTTGCTCCGGCGACTTGCTGGAGCAGCGACTTAGCGTGGCGGCTTCGCGCGATGAGAGCCAAGACTCTCATCGTGTAAAGCCGCCACGCGAAGTCGCTTCTCCAGAAAGTCACTGGTGCAAGTCGCCACGCTAAGTTGCTGCTGCAGCCCTCACCTGGACCTTTGAGCGACTTAGCTGATGAGATGAGAGCCCAGATTCTCATCACGCGAAGTCGCCACTCTAAGTCGCTGCTCCAGCAAATCAGATTTATGCACGTATAAACCGACCCCCAAATTTGGGGGAAAAAAAAAAGCGTTCTAAAGTCGGCTTATAAGCGAGTATATACGGTATACCTCTGCTCTGCAAACTTCAATGGCTACTGGTCTGCAGTTCAAGGTTTAGTTATGGCCTTTAAAGCCCTTAATGGCATACAGGGGTCTCCAACCTTGGCAACTTTAAGACTTTTGGACTTCAACTCCCAGAATTCCTCAGCCAGCTTTGCTGCCTGAGGAATTCTGGGAGTTGAAGTCCACAAGTCTTAAAGTTGCCAAGGTTGGAAACCCCTGGCATAGTATAAGCTATCTGATAAATCTCCCCTTACACTCCAATAGGTAAGATCTGCCTCCACCCCCACCCCACCCCCATGTTTCTGTAAGAGCCAGAAGGCCTGGCCCAGCTGGTTGGCCTGGGAGTCAAAGGGATTTCCACACTGGAAATGGCTGCTAGATTGATGGCAAACTCCACCTCTGCCCCTCTTCATCTCTGCTCTCCATCTTTTGGGTTATCATATTGATATATTCTCCTTGTGTTCCTTTTTCATTGTTTATTTTATGGATGTTATTATTTTCCTTCTATTTACATCCCCTTCATTTTCTTCCTTTGTATTATTGTAAGCTGCCTAGAGCAGCCCCACAGCAAGATAGGCAGCAAACAAATTTAACAAACAAATAACGTTCATTAAAACCTTGTAACCTGTGGAACTTTGGGTGCTCATAGCTCACTAAAAGTTTCTAACTGCTCTTCTAACTAGTGCATAAGGGGAAGCAGAGAAAGGTTGCTCACTGACATATTATCCCTTCACCTGCTGTGCAAAATTAGTTCCTTCAAGATAGCCATAGCACTAAGACTGATATATCGCTTCACAGTGCTTTACAGCCCTCTCTAAACGGTTTTACAGAGTCAGCCTATCGCCCCCAATAATCTGTGTCCCCATTTTACCCACCTCAGAAGGATGGAAGGCTGAGCCAACCTTGAGCCTGTGAGAATCGAGCTGCTGAACTGCTGCAGCCGGCACTCAGCAGAAGTAGCCTGCAGTACTGCATTCTAACCACTGCAACACTAACATGCATGATCACTGTCCCCAGTGGGAGAACTTTGAACACATATGGAAGAAGAGAAAGAAAGCCCTTGATTATAAATAGCTTTTAAAACCATAAGGCTAGTTAGTATTTCAAAGGAATATTGTACAATATGTGCCCATTTTGGCAATGGGGCAAGTGGGCAGTGCAAATAAACCCTATATCAGAGCATAAAGTTAATGCAGATGAGAGCAGTATAGCTATGCAAACTTAATTTTTCAAAGGAACACTAGAATGGCTCACTTGTCTTCTAGAATGTGGTAAACGCAGCAGTTACATGACATAAGGCAGTAGGTTTTTTGGGAAGTTAATATTCCAGAATGGAAAGTGGTTTGAAAGAGAAAGATCAGTATCTTCCAAAAGAAAAATAGATGGTTCAAGTTTGCTTAGAATATTCTTTCTTTTGAAGAGTGTGTTTTGCTCACAATTACAGAGCAACTTCTGAGTTCAAAAATTATAATTTAGAAAAAAAAAAGCAGTACTTCATTCAGACTTCATTGCCATAATGATACCAACACTGTGGTGTGCTATCAGAGTTGTCTTATACTTAATACAACCAAGTTATGTTATTTTTCCCATCTACTACTTTCTATTCTGTTGCGTGACTCTCCAGTATTTCAAGTGAAGCAAAACCTTTCTCATTAGTTGCTCATTCTTTTTTTTAAACTAGAGATGCCATGTATCTCTTGACTGTGAATTATTTGCTTATACAGGTACAATTTTAAAAGGTACAATTTTCTCCACTGGACTCTGAAATCTGCAGAACATACAGATACAGGCATGAAAGAGGCACCTTATTTGTCCACAGCAAAGGCAAGGTGGCATATTAGCCAAGCAGGTAGAGAATAAAAGTATTAAAGAAACTGATTAAAATGTTGGCATTTTTCTCTATTCTGTAATAATAAAGTGAACACAAAAGAATTTGAAATTTGAGTTTCAACAAAAGTTATCTTTTTCTTCAGAATCTCTAATAGCAAAAAACACCCTCTGTGTGTGTATATGTACACACTATATATCTTTCCAGGAACCATTTTCCATTATCTTTTAATTTTTTTTAATTTTGTGATTCAAAATAGCTTGCCATTTGTTATCCTCCTTCAAGAAAGGAGACCTCCTTTTATGGAAGCAGGTATATATACATCATAGCTGGATTTACATAGCACATACTGTCCTAATACAATGTATATGTTTATGACTTTGAGCACAAAGCTATTCTGGTTTCTAGTATAGTGTAACATTTGAACCCAGACGTTGCAGCCTATTCCTCAAATCACAACTGACAGACAAAATCTATATAGTCTGTTTTCTTTTATAAACTTTCAACTCAAATTCAAACCAAATTTACATTCAGTTCGGTATGCGTTCACCTAAATAAACTTCAGATGTGTTGGCCTTAGTTTTAACCTCTCCATGCATGCATGCATACTCAAATACCTAATTACTAGTAAACAGCAGGACTCATTCAAACTGGCAGACAGTCTACAACAGATTAATAGAATATTCAAAATCACAAAGATTATCCCCAAATCCCAAAGTCTGCCCCTTTGATCTTGTTCACAATTAATACCCTTGCAGAGTGGCCTTTGGCAAGATGGGCAGCAAATAAATTTAATAAATAAATAGTTTCTAGAAATGCAGGTATTTACACAAACTGCAGCAAATGGCAGTTCTGCAAATGGCAAGAGTCAGTTGTGTGCTTTCCAAAGAAGTGAGACACAACAGATAGCAAAATACACCACAGTTTGTGAACTCAAATTTCTTATTTGCAAATAAATAAGGAATATTTATTTAGGAATGCCATTATACTGTTCATTAAAGTTTTTGGAACTCTTTTTTTAAACTTCTGGACAAAATTTCCTCTAACAAGTAAAATCACTACAGTATGTATACTAACTAGACTCTAGATAGCGACATTCCAAGTCTTTGCCTTTTAAAGGTCACAGCATAAATCCTTCAGTCTATTCCTAAAATAATGATTTGCAGCCACAATAATTGGCATAGAGTGACCATAATTTCCTCTCCCCTTTATATATTCAGGTAAGCAATTCAAAAAAGTTCAAGGGGTGAGATTTACTGATTTCAAATGTAGACTCACTGCCTACTATGCTGAGCATCCCATTTGGAGTATGAAATTAATGAATACATTTTAAAATCGATTAAAATGCAATAAGACACAAATACAGACTAAGCAACAATAAGTGAAACAATGGCCATACTGTTAAAAATAGCAGCTGGTTCATTAAAATAATAGGCACACTGTTATTTATTATGAATAAACTGATAGAAACTGATAGTTGCTCTAATAGTCTTACCATCATCTTTTTCCTAATGCTTTTCATCTGTCATCAAATGACTCTTTTGACTTTCTTATCTGTCAGAGCACCAGTTTGTTCTTTCCATTCGGCTGTATCTTTTATTCCTCTGCTAACATATCCCTCCCTTCAAAATACTGTCACTTTCCATAGTTCTGAATCTCAAAGGTAAAAGATGCTTGCAGATTCTTGAAGCAAGGCAAGAGACAAACATTAGATTTATGATTAGAACTAGCTACAGTTATTTCATATTCGGTACTGATTTTGACTTGTGATTTTAAAAAAAGTACAGGCTGTGATGATATTACATGGTTCATCATACCGAGGATACAGTATCTCACTTGGAACGAACTTCTTACTTCTATATCAATTCTCATGATATATTTGAGTGGACTTGCAAGAATCCATTTTCTCCTACCTAGTTCTTAGTGTTTCTTATTACAAGCCCCAATGGAGAGTTTCTAAGGATATTCCCGCTGTCTCTAGTTGTGGGAAGACAAAGCTCAAGTATATTTTTCCAGCCAAGTTTCACTTCCTTTCTTGATCCCTTCCATCATAAAGTGTCTCTCAGCCACTGCTGGGTTATCCAACCTGAACTTTTCTGGCTCCTAACTTTCTTTGCCAAGGCTGCCTGGCTCACTCTTGGCATTCTCACTGGCTCTGAGCACCTTCAGCTTCTCTGTACTTCTTTCTTTTTCTTGTTCTCTATCTTACTTAAAATATACATAGGTGCTAACTCACACTCAGGTTATACTCTTCAAAATCTAGAATCAATATTCAACTGAGTGTATTTGGTGCCGAGACTTCTGGAAGGGCAAACATTGAGCTAATACTTTGGGTCTTCTCTCATAGGATATAAAGTTTAAATAATCAACCATATGATTGCAGTTGTTCTTTGCTGGAATTTTCTAATCTGATAAATAACACTGCAAATAGTCTCAGTCTTTAACAAATGAGTGTTTCATGACATTAGATCCCACTATTTTGCATCAACCAAAGACATTTCAGGTTGTCTAGAATAGAAGAGCCCAGATCAGGGCTGTCAAACTGGATTTCTTTGAGGTCCAGATTAGCATTGTAATTCTCCTCCATGGGCTTGCCTGGTGGGGAGGGGGGAGACAGAATGGATACCTCCTGCAGCACCCTGCCGGCCAAAATGGGGCACAGGGGGACTGCATGAGGCCCCCACACCCCATGTTCTGCCTGGATGGCCTCCTGCAACTTCCTGCCAGCCAAAACAGGATGTGGGGGATCCTCATGTGCCCCCCATGCCCCATTTTGACTGCCAGAGTCTGGGAAGGAGATGGGATTGATGCCTCCTGCAGCACCCTGTCAGCCAAAATGGGGCATGGGGGAGCATGGGGATCTCCCCGTACCCCATTTTCAGCCTGGATGGTCTCCTGCAACACTTTGCCAGCCCATCTCCTGCAACACCTCCTGTAATACTTTGCTCCCCGCATCCCATTTTGGCTGGGATGGAGCTTGGATTTATCCATTGGAGCTGAACAAATACACAGAAGGAATACATACTTTTAATCTATAGAACAATCTACCAATATAGATATAAAAAGGGTTACCAACTTAGACACTTTAAGAAAGAGATTAGGCAAATTAATGGAGGATAATGCTTATCATTGGCAACTAATCATGATAATTACAGTATATACCTCCCTAATACAGTAAGCTTCTCCCTTCCACAAGAACACAAGCAGGAGGGATTTTGTTGCATTCAGGTTGCCCTTGAACTGGCAATTGTAGGAGAAAAATGCTTGTCTGTATAGGCTTTTGATCTGATCCAACATAACTCCTCTTATAATCTGGCAATTAACACTGGGTTTGGGATGTGGAGGTGGAAAAAGAGAAATAAGATAGTATGCTGTACAACAAGGAAATATTTTATTTAGTTAAATATTTTTGAGAGTCTACTTTTCCTGGTGATATATAGCTGTTTCCTTTTCTATAAACTGTTTTAGAGCTCATAGTTAGTGTCCAGTGGAACGATTGTTTTCAACCTCCATGTTTCTATTTCCATGCTGGTTGGTTGACTGATTAGATGCTATGACTCCTAGCAATCACAGAGATAGATTTCCTCCATGAAAAATCTATCCCTCATCTGATCTTCCAGGTATTTCAACACTGTTTTCATTGCTATTGTAACTGAGTCTTTGCTGCTGGTCATTCTTTTCTTCTCTTTCCTTCCATCTTTTCTAGCATTAGTTTCTTTTCCAGAAAGGTAGATCCTACATAGTATGTCTGTCGTAGGATTGTTTTAGTTGGTCATTTGTACCTTGAGTAACAACTCCAGATTGACTGCATAATGAATCACAGGCTTATTTTCTTGGCTGTCCGCAGTATTCTCAGGAGTCTTCAACATCAGTGTTCAAAGGCATAGTTGCTCTTCTTATCCTGTTTCTTCAAAGTCCAATGTTTGTTACCATTGAGTATCAAAGAAAATACAGTGTTTGTACAATTCTGATCTTTATACATCATGGCATTTGAATATCTTTTCCAAGACCTTCATCTGACTGTTACAGTAAATTCTATATTATCATCAACTAGACACATTAGATTTTGCTAAGGAACAACAACAACAAAATATATATCAAAGATTACAGAGCTTTGGGATGCCCCACTGAAGTCACAAGTCTTTCCTCCCCATGGAGCAAAAGGTATTTCCAGCTGCTCTGCCTCCCAAAAAATCTAACCAGGCTGTTTTTATCATCTATCCCGCCTCCTGCATGTACTCTGACAGGTTCTTGATCGGCTGGGTAGCATTTTGGATCTGCAAGCCACCTTGGTAAAGCCTTTTATCTGTTTTTTTCTCTAGTCAGAATTATAGTAAACAGCTTTTTAGCTACTTTTTTAAAATGAAAAACACAAAGTGATGATCATCCTGGCTTCTGAGTCTGTACATCAATACCAATCTGAATTTGTGGTTTCATCTATGTTACAATTGATGCTGCATTCTAATACATTATTTGGTGCTACCAACTTTGTGTTAGATTCGGGATTGAATGAATAAGAACCAGAAAGTGATCTTCAGCTAAAGCTATTTATTTACACAATGAAACAACCAGCAAACAGTCTGGCTGACAGACTGTTATAGACAGACTGTTCCTTTTTTAGAGAGCTGTCAGCTGGGCAACCAATCAGTTTAAAGCAATTATCCCGCTGAAACAGTGGACCTGAGTGAAGACTTCAGCTCTTGGTTTCAGTAACTATTTACAATATTTAACATTTTGCATGCCTATTTGTTAATAAAATCAGAAAAGCAAGTGATTCCCCCCCCCCCAAGATGTCAACTAACATCCTGTATGTCAGTAAGCAAATTAAACTCTAGCCTTTATAATTTTTTGCTAATCTTGCTCATTTGTTAATTTGCCACTTATCCATTTAGCTGAAATCCATGCAAATATTGCTTTTGAAAAGTCACTTGTCACCTAACAGTGAGGCAGACACACCACAAAGCAAAAGAGTGTTGTACTGGCCGTATTTCAAAAGAAAGTTGGAAGCAATTTAACTCTGGCTAAGTAACAATCATTAACTTCCATAGAAAGAAAAATTGGCAAGGAGGGCAAGAAACATTGCAGCCAAACAACTCAACCACTTTTAAACCAACTGCTTGTGCAAATGCAAAATAAAAACTTAAAATAAAAGAAATATACTTTAGATGGTAAAGAATATGGGAATGCATCAGTGCAAAACACAGTGCAATGAATTTAAAGTGGGCACATATTATGGACAATTCATAATCACCAGGCATGGGGGTTCACATGCAGAATTATATGTAGCTCTACTTAGATAAGGTCTAGAGAATAAGATAGGCATTAAAATACCATACATAAGAAAGGCAGAGTTGAGGGAATTTTTTACAACTGAATGTACCCATAACTAAAAAGAAATTAGAGCAGAGAACAAAACCTGTACAGACTCTCCCCCCTGCACGCTTTTATCCCTCAAAGATAGACAGTTTGTTTTGTCCCCATCCTAGGCCTCATTCTTATACCTGTTCATGTTGGATGTGGGCTTTTATACTGGCAAGTCATGCCGTAAAGACTGTCCTGATAATGAACTTTTCAAATTTACATAGGTAGGTATCAAAAGAAAGGATAAGATTAGGAAGCTTACCTTAGGCTTCAGTTGTTTATTCTGCCTCACCCACTTGTTGCTTGCCCACAGTCTCTGCCTTTCCACCACCCAGGTTCTCTGTAGGATGGCCAAAAAAAATTTGTACCTCAGTATACTCTTATTTCTTCCAAGCATCACTCCATATAACTAGAGAAGAATAAGGCTGGTTAATCTGGACTGCAAAATGCCAGATAGAACCAAAGAGATAAAGGAACTGCTGTTGTCACCCAATGATTGTCTAGATTTTTGCAACCCAGATGTGTTACTTCTCTGAAACAGAAGTGGTCCTGTTCTGTATAAATAATAGTAGACTCCAAATACTTCATTCCGACTGGTTAACAAAACCTAAATAGGGACCAATCCACGAAGCCGTCCAAGGGCGGCAAAACCAAATGCTTGTCATTGGCTACAAGCCGGCAGACAGAAACATATAAAAGGGCTGTCGCGGCTTGAGCCAATATTCCGTTTTGCAACTATAATTGAAATAAAGACTTTGTTGTTGGAACCCGGTCTACCTCGCGTTTTTCTGGACGGAACACTGGTGACGAAGGTGGGATCTTCCTAAACGCGAGACGGAGCACGCAGTGACAGACAAGCCAGACAAAGAGAAATGGCCGGAAACAATGTGCTGCCTGCACCCTTCAACCCCAATGAAGAAGATTGGGAATCTTATATAGACCATTTCCAGATGTACCTAGAAAGCAATGAGATGGAGGAAATCTCAGACCAAAGAAAAAGAGCCGTCTTCTTGACACACTGTGGGCCCGCGATTTTTAAAATGGCCAAGGCTTTGGCAAAGCCCCGAGATGTCAAACAACTGACATGGAACGAGCTCCAAAGAACATTAAAGGCCCATTATGCACCGGTGGTGTCAAACTTGATAAAGCGGCATGAGTTTTATCGGAGAGACCAGAAAGAAGGCAAAACCATCGCTGATTTTGTAGCCGCACTACGCCAAATAGGGGGAGCGTGCAAGTTTCTTAACTTAGATGAAGCGATGCAGGATCGAGTGATATTGGGGTTAAGAGACTCAACCATACAGAGCAAGCTACTGAACAAACCCAACATATCAGTAGCCGAAGCTATTGCAGAAGCCTCAGCTGCTGAAGCCGCCAAAAAATCGGCAGATAAGATGAAACAAATGAATGCAAGTAACGATGAAAAAAGCACGGCCAGAGGAAAAAAAACAACCTCCCACAACCACTCATTACAAAGAACTCGAAGAGACGTCAGAATCCGGGGAGGAAGACAACGAAATCCACCGCCTATACGCTAACAAGAAAGGGCACGAAAATAGAAATCGCCGGGAATGTGCTGGCTGCGGGGGAAACCATCCCCGAGCCGATTGCAGATTCCTCGATGCCATTTGCAGAGCATGCAAGAAAAGGGGGCATATCGAGAAAGTCTGCAGAAACAAAAAGAATTACAGCCCAAAGAGACGAAACGACTCCCCAGCAAAACCTGAGCCAAGACTCTCCGAGAGAAAGTGGCAGCAAAACAGGCAAGCCACTAACCGGGAGAAAGCATACCAAACTTTCACTATCGGAAGCACTCAGATGGAAAGCAGGAAGAAAGTAAAAATAGTTGTAAAAATCGATGACAGCCCCTGCGAGATGGAAGTTGATTCTGGATCATTCCTATCCATGGTGTCGTGGGACACCCTCAAAAAACTAATTCCTGACATCAGAATTAAGGAACTCCAGAGACAAAAACTAACCCTCAAAGATTATCAGGGAAACCGAATTCCTGTAATCGGCCTGGGACATTTTCGAATCTCTTACAGGCAACATGTTGCAGTACTACCATTAACAATAGTCAACCGAGATCGACCAAGCCTCCTGGGTATCGAATGGTTCGCACCATTGGGCATCGGGATGACTGGAGTAGACCGGGTGGCCACAACTGACTGGGAAGAAGACCTGATCCAAGAATTCCAGGATGTCTTCGACGGCTCCCTAGGCAGGTATTGGGGAACCCCCATTTCGTTTAGTCTAGACCCACAGATAACCCCTAAAAGACTAAAGGCCAGACGTGTTCCTTTTGCTTTAAAAGAAAAATAGAGGAACAACTAAATAAATTGATAGATCAAGGGGTTTTAGAACCGGTCGATCACGCTAAATGGAAAACACCAATTGTGACACCAATTAAGCCAGACGGGTCAGTTCGAATCTGTGGCGACTACAAGGCTACCCTGAACCACGAGTTGCAACAGAACGTGTACCCGGTGCCAGTTGTGCAACACCTACTGCACTCTCTTGGGGGAGGAAAAGTTTTTGCCAAACTAGACCTGGCACAGGCGTACCAACAGCTCCCAGTAGACCCCTTAACGGTGGAAGCACAAACAATAGTGACTCACAAAGGGGCATTCAAATGTAACAGACTCCAATTTGGGGTAAGCGTAGCCCCAGGCGTTTTCCAGAGCCTCATGGAACGCCTGTTAAATGGCATAAAAGGGGTCGTGCCATACTTTGACGACGTCCTCATTTCAGCCAAAGATGCAACACAACTAAAGAAAAGACTCAAAGAGGTCCTAAATAAATTCAGAGAATCTGGCCTTAAAGTAAAGAAAGAAAAGTGCTGCCTAATGACTGATTGCGTCGAGTTCTTAGGATATTTAATTGATGGAGAGGGCATACACCCCACCGAAAAAAAAGTAAGAGCTATAAAAGACGCACCAGAACCAAAGAATAAAACTGAGCTGCAGGCATTTTTGGGACTGATAAACTTTTACAATGTGTTTCTACCCCAAAAAGCCACAATAGCAGAACCATTGCATCGATTACTGGACAAGAAAACAATTTGGACATGGGGGCTTAGAGAAAAAAAAGCTTTCCAAGGAATAAAAGACTTATTAACATCAAACACCGTTCTTATCCAGTTTAGCAATACACTGCCATTGACGGTGACCTGCGACGCCTCGCCATTCGGAGTCGGTGTCATCCTGAGCCACCAATTGCCTGATGGGAGAGAGGCACCCGTCGCATACTATTCAAAGACCCTGTCCAAAGTCGAGCGTAATTACAGCCAGCTGGACAGAGAAGCTCTTGCAATTGTTGCCGGAGTGAAACGCTTCCACGAGTACCTATATGGAAGAACTTTTCAAATTGTAACAGATCACAAACTGCTACTAGGAATTTTGGCAGGAAACAAACCTACACCAAATATTCTGTCCCCATGAATGACTAGATGGTCAGAGTTCCTGGCAGCCTATTCCTATACTCTGACACATTGCCCAGGGAAACAAATTTCCCATGCAGACGCTTTGAGCAGAGCACCATTGCCATCAACAGAGGAAGACCCGGCACCAACGATGACAGCATTACAAATAGAGACTTGCCCCGATCTACCCATATCTGCGAATGATGTCACCAGAACCACCGCAAAAGACCCATTGACTGCCCGCATACTTAACTGGGTAGGTAAAGGCTGGCCAGAAAACCAAAAAACTGAGAACTTTAAACCTTTCCGGACCAGACAAACTGAACTCTCAATCCAAAAGGGTTGTTTATTGTGGGGTGATCGGGTAATTCTTCCTAACAAATTACAAACCAAGGTACTGGGTATGCTTCACGAAGGCCACCCAGGAATAGTTAAAATGAAAAGCCTTGCTAGAAGCTACGTTTGGTGGCCGGGTATAGATAGGGACATCGAATACTGGGTAAACTCATGCAATAAATGCCAAAGAATCAGGCCATCCCCGCCAAAAGCACCCATAAGAGACTGGGAAACCCCAAGAGGCCCCTGGTCACGAATCCACATCGATTTTGCGGGTCCTACCAAGGGGCATACGTTTCTGATTGTCATGGATGCATACTCAAATTGGCTGAAGATAAAAATTATGACATCTACGACAACAGAAACCGTTATAAAACAACTTGACAAACTCTTTGCAACCTATGGCCTACCGGACGTTCTAGTGTCCGATAACGGGCCACAATTAACCAGTCTCCAATTTGAGCAATACCTAGCATCCCTAGGTATAAGACATGCCCTAACCGCGCCGGCTCACCCGGCTGCAAATGGTAGGGCAGAGAGAATGGTCAGGTTTACCAAGGAAGGTTTAGAAAAAGTGGACACAGGGGATGTCCAAAATAATATAAATCGATTACTCACCCTCCAACATATCACACCCAGTACTACAACCAACAAAACCCCAGCAGAATTACTGATGGGAAGGAAACTAAGGTCGCATCTAGATAGATTGCACCCAAATTTCACACCAGAAACCCCCCCCCCCCGACTCCTCCACCCGATGCAGGACCTTTGCAATAGGTGACTTAGTTTATGCTAAAAATTTTACTGGGGACCCATTATGGCTACCCGGACAAATTACACAAATAACAGGCCCCAAATCCTACCGACTAACGGTAGACGATGGCAGGGAATGGAAGCGGCACATAGACCAGCCTCGCTCCCGAAACATAGAATGAAATGCAAACACACAACCACACATAGAAAAACACGATGAAATTCAAACCAAAAGGGGGGGGGGAAATACGAGAAATCAATAAAGAACCATTTAAATTAAACTCCGAAAACAATAACAATCAAAAAGAGCAAATAAAAGACTCACTGTTTGAAGAAAGTTGCGAGAAGAGTCCATTCGAAGGGGCCAGCCAGGCCAGCTCGACCTGCCCGGAGGAAACGGGAGGGAGCGGCAAAACCGCCGGCCTAAGAAACTCAGGCGGCAGTAAAATGGCTGACTCACCCTTCCAGACGGTTCCATGGAGAAAGACTGGAGAAACAGCAACCCCATCCGAACCAGTCGAAGTCTCTGACAGAAATGAACCGCGCAAGTCCAGTCGAATCAAAAGAAGCCCCACCTATCTGCGCGACTACGTCACTACATAGGACTGAACTAAGAGGGGAGGGGTGTTCTGTATAAATAACAGTAGACTCCAAATACTTCATTCCGATTGGTTAACAAAACCTAAAAGGGGATTGGTTCAATAGGGACCAATCCACGAAGCCTTCCAAGGGCGGCAAAACCAAATGCTTGTCATTGGCTACAAGCCAGCAGACAGAAAAATATAAAAGGGCTGTCGCGGCTTGAGCCAATGTTCCGTTTTGCAACTATAATTGAAATAAAGACTTTGTTGTTGGAACCCGGTCCACCTCACGTTTTTCTGGATGGAACAGATCCCAATGTTAAATCTCTGAATTTTCTGACACAAGGTCAAGTATTTGATCACCCCACCTGAAAATGTGCATTATACAGGGAAAATATATCCATCGCTCTGATTCAGGAGTTGACAACATTTCCAGGGGCTATCATGAATTCTTGTAAAATGGCCCAGAAATAGGATTTTAAAAAAATTATTCATACTTATTTATTTGATTTCTATAACTACCCATCTCAACAAGTGATTTTGGGCAGCATACATCATAAAATATGAAAACTACAAAATAAATATATATGGTACCATGAAAAACTGTTACGAATATTAATACCATCAGGAAATTGGCCTTTAATATGTTTGGGACTCAGCTTAGCCATATACTTCACTGCCTAACAAAAGGCCAACAGAACTGAGGTCATCCTGATGTCTGAAGTGAAAATATTCAAATAAATTTTGGTAATTTATCCAAAGATTCCATGCAATATTTTAGTTAACTTACAAAATGTAGGCCATTTTTTTTAATTTTAAAATTACTTTAAATTTAATTTGAAGACTGTAGGACTGTATGCTGCCATCTGCTGCTTTCATTTGTCCTGCAGAAAGCTGCCTCATCCCCAGTCAGACTACCTGCCCTTCTACACAGTATGGTTTATTGCAACCTTTCTCAGCTTGGTGCCTTCCAACTGTGTTATATTACAAGTCCTATAATTAAGGGCATCCATCACATTTGGAGACACCTGTGTGAAATGGCAATGGTTTCCCAGACCTTTGACAAAGGCCTTTCCCTTGTTCTTTAGCCTTTTATGCTAGAGATTTATAGACAACTAAACTGGCAGCTCTACCTGGACCCTTGTGGTCCAGTTCTTTTAAGCTGGGAAAAACAAATTATGCCCCTTTTACCCTTTGGAGGAGATGCAAGATTTACTTTCAGAGTCCTTCTGCCTGGACCCAACAAGCTACATTTTGCCCATTCCCAGTTGGATCTTTGGATCTTGAGCCTTTGGATGTCAACCAAAAGTGAGGCAGAAATCCTGCATTTCTTCTTTATGCTCTGTGCTTTCCTTCTTTCCTCAAAGGATTATGAGTTGATTAATTAATTGCATGCTAGCTGGGTAGATGCTGCAAGTTCTCAGCAAAGGAAATGAAATTCCAGCCCGCATTGCTGAGTGCGGTTCTCTGCTAGTGGGTCCTGCCTATTTCAGCCGTTGGGGAAATCAAACAGCCCCTTATCCCAAGGTGTAATTGCATTTCTTCACCTTGAATGCAGTTGAGGCACTGACATGCTGTTTAATTGGTATTGCTCCAAATTATCATCAACTATACTAATTGATGGTAGCAGTAAGACACTCTGTTGAGGGGAAGAAGCAGCAGCAGCAGCAAACAACTCTGAGAGATAACCTCCTTTCAGATGTGCAGTTTTCCTTATTTCCAATTTTTTATGGATTCTTAAAGCTAGCCTGTCTAGCTCTGTGACAATTTTTCTCAACCATGTGCCATCCAGATGTTTTGCAGAAACCATTCTCTTAAAGTCCAGGGACTCAGCCTATTGCTGTTTTATTATTATTTATGTTTTACTATTGTATTATTAGGAAAAGCAACTCTAAAAATTGGGTATCAGACCAAAACATGATTTCTCATAGGCCTGAGCTTGTAGGGAATACTTCTGGGTGAGTAATTTATCACTCTCCCCACATTCCACATCCCTTTTTATGATTGCTTTTATATTTCTATATTAAGATAATTTTTCAAAACATTCCACTTTTAAAAGAAATTGAGACTCCCATCCACTATATATTCAGACTAATTTTTTATGCAATATTTATTAGCTGACAGAAATTCTAAGCCTTATCCTATCTTTATCCTATTTATTCTAGATATTTAGTTGCAAAATTGGAGGGTGGGGTGGGTTTGCTATGAGGATTTGTTGCATTCTTACAAGTCCTACAGGATTAATTTGAGTTACCTCTCTGAATATTAAAAATAAAATTTTGGAAGTTTAGATATACTGATTTGGTGTTAGTATTAGTTTTACCAATTAATTTCTACTTTCTAATGATTGTATATTTATTTGATATTCTGGTCTAAGATATAAATATCTTTATCTGTCCTATACATACTAATTTAGGAGCAAGTGTATTGAGAAACCTGTACATATCGGTAGGTAGAATTGTTCAGAACATTATGTTTTTTATTTGGTAGAGTCTTTTCTCTAAAATACACTCACATCCACACAAATGGTGTACCAAACATCAGGCCCCATAAACAATGTATTATATAAATTACATTAAATGTTCAAATTGGTTGCCATTTTCCTCTAAATACTTCCTTACTTGATGGATGACCTTTGCATATCCTAAGTACAGTAACATTTTCACTGAAAAGAAATATTAATTAACAAAATTAATATAACACATTTTGATTGGCCTATGAGGCCTGACTTTTGGTATACCGTTTGTATGTGTCTCTCTCTTCTGCAACTATGAGACCTCGTGGTGAAAAAAGAGAACACATTTGCACATTGATTTGCATATTAATTTGTCTAGCATTTGTATTATTTGCATATTAATTTGGCTAACATTTTAGTCACTTGTCCCAACAACCTCAGCCTATACTTTTAGCTAGGTTTTACCATTGCTGCTTTCAAACATTTATAATGTTAATTTAAAAAAAAACTATTTACCCCACTTATGTAACAAGTAATATACCTGAAGCTGGGTCAGGTGTCTGAAACAAATGAAGCAAGAAGAGAATTAGACAAAAAGAGAGTATGGAATTTAAAAGCTGAAAATTTATTTCTTAGTTAAGACTTTGTCTACATCATCTGTCAGTAGAAATTTGAATAGAACTAGCAAGCATTGGGTTGCCCCTTTGATACAGTATTATAAGGTAGTTTATAGTTACTCCAAATAATGAGTTAGAAGCAGGGGTGGGCTTCAAAAATATGAGCAACCGGTTCTCTGTCTGGTTGCTGGGTGAGCATGCCCATGGTGGACGTGGCCTAGTTGGCCTCCTGCACCACGGTGGAAGGGCTGTTTTCATCCTCCCCGGGCTCCAGAAGAGTCTCCAGAAGGGCGAAAACAGCCTCCCTGGCCTCTGGAGGGCCTCTGGAGGCCCTCTGGAGGCTGGAAACAGGCCCATTTCTGGCCTTCTGGAACTTCCAGGAGGCCCATTTTTCACCCTCCTCAAGCCTCTGCATGGGCCCTGTACTTATCTGGCATCCAAAATGGGCTGCATTGGGACTCCTGGGAGGGGAACGATGGGCAAGGTGGGGCAGAGCGGGGCAGAGCGGGGCCAGCCAGGGGTGGGATTTGTAGATTCACTGATCAGTGCAGAATATTAACTAGAGGATTGCCCGAACCTGTGCGAACCTGCAGCAGCCTACCCCTGGGTAGAAGGCAGATAATAAGGGACATACTTGCATTTTGCGGAGAAGTATAGAAAAGGGCCACTTTATTGTAAATTAAAAAACAAAGTAGATCAGGCAGGGGTGATTTTCTACCAGTTCTGTCCACCTCTGTAGAACTGCTAGCTCTAAAGAACAGCAGACATAGAACTAGTTTTAAGTCTGCTGATGTTTTTGCCAAACTGCCCACCCGGGCTCTTACCTGATCTTTATTTCCTGATTTTTCAACTTCAGCTTTCAAACGAGGCACAGCTGCAGTTAAAAAAGCAGGAAAATAGGGCTGTTTTAAAGGCTGAGTCTCTGCACACAGCATGCTGATGGCGATTTACAGGCTCACGGCTCACAGCGTGCAGGGAAGCTCATAAATCCCGAACCAGTAGTTAAACCTGTCGTATCCCACCCCTGAGATCAGGGTTGAGAACAAACCAGCCTCAAGGTTAAGTCAGGCTGACCTCCTTATTACCAATAAGGGGTTGGGAGTCTATTCTTGTCTGTGTAATCTAATTCATTATTCATGACTGTTAATGCATCTTTTCTATCTCCTATATAATCTGTTATCAATTTACTGTCAGGGCTTTCAATCAGTCTGGGTGGGAGCTCAACTCTTGCAAGACATTTTAATAAAGAAATGTGGTTTTAGATCTCAGTTGTTTCAGTTTATATTATAGTGGATCATTACTTTTTAAGAATATTGCAAAGATCAACCACTATAACCTTTATATAGCTGAATCACTAAAGCACTGTGTAAATGCCCACAGAGAGTCTATTTAAAAAACCCTCTTAGTCTTTTTTCTGTTGTGCCTGTATTTCTCATTAGAGCAAACCTTTTTAGTAGAGTTGGATTATTCAGTAAACATATGTGGAAATCTTTACATAACTGGGTTTTTTTCCAGCTTTTCAATTCCTCCCTTCCTCCAACTCTATCTCCCTCTCAATCACAAATTACTTGAAGATGAGGCTTTATTTGGATAAAAAAAAGAGCCATTTGTTTGAGTAGCTGAAAAAAACAGCAAAAAAGGGGAGGGGAAAGTTTGGAAAAAGAAAATCATCTTCAGCTTTGCATGCCTGGAATCATATTTCAATTTCCCAGAATGTTACATTATTAATTAGAAGGAATCTATGGTAAGATAAGATTAAAATTGTTTTGTTTGGAAAACACACGAGGTAGACCGGGTTCCAGCAACAAACACTTTTATTGTTAACAGTTAGTAACGGAACACCGGCTGAAGCCGGGGCCAGCTCTTTTATACAGGCTGGCTTGCCTGCTTGCAGCCAATGGCAGCTATTTAGATTTGCCGCCTTTTTGGTATCTCTTTGGATTGGTTCCTAGTGAACCAATCCACTTGTCTTTTCGTTAACCAATCAGAATGGTAGATTTGGAGTCATCCACTTTACATACAGAACACCCCTCCCTCCTTAGTTTAGTCCTACGTGGTGACGTAGTCTCGCAGGTAGGTGGGGCTTTTCCGGGCTCGACCTGACCTGCGCGGTTCATTTCCAGTGAGGACTTCGACCGGTTCGGATGGGGCTGCTGTGTCGTCCGTCCTCCTCTCTGGAACCGTCTGGAAGGGTGAGTCGGCCATTTTACCGCCGCCTAAGTTTCTTAGGCCGGCGGTTCTGCCGCTCCCTCCCGTTTCCTCGGGGCAGGTCGAGCTGGCTTGGCTGGCCCCTTCCGAAGATCTCTCTTCGTGGGTCTCTTCAAACGGTGAGTCTTTTGGTGGCTCTTTTTGGTCGTTTTGAATGTTAGTTTTATTTTTAAAAAGTTCTTTATTCGTTTCTCGCCTTTCCCCCCCCACCTCGGTTTGCATTTCGCCGTGTTCCTTTGTGAATGTTTTTAAGTCCGCGGTTCTTTCCACAATTCGAGATCGAAGCTGGTCTATATGCCGCTTCCATTCCCTCCCATCGTCTAATCTTATCCGGTAGGATTTGGGGCCTGTAAGTTGGGTAATTTGCCCGGGTAGCCATACCGGGTCCCCGGAGAAATTTTTAGCGTAAACTAAATCATCTGTCTCAAATTGTCTGAACCGTGTTGAGGAGTCAGGGGGGTTCTCTGGGGTGAAATTTGGGTGTAACCTATCCAGGTGAGATCTTAATTTTCGCCCCATAAGCAGTTCTGCTGGTGATTTATTTGTGATAGTACTAGGTGTTATGTGCTGCAGTGTGAGCAGCCGGTTTACTTTTTGTTGTGTATCTCCAGCGTCCATTCGTTCTAACCCTTCCTTTGTAAACTGGACCATTCTCTCTGCCCTGCCGTTCGCAGCCGGGTGAGCCGGCGCGGTTAGTGCATGTCTTATACCTAGGGAGGCTAGGTATTGCTCAAATGGTATACTGGTTAGCTGTGGTCCATTATCTGAAACGAGGATGTCAGGTATGCCATGGGTGGCAAACAGGCTGTCTAGTTGCTTAATTACGGCTTCTGTTGTCGTTGATGGCATGATTTTTACTTCAAGCCAATTGGAATAGGCATCAACGACAATCAGAAAAGTATGCCCCTTGGTAGGCCCCGCGAAGTCAATGTGTATTCTTGACCACGGTCCTCGAGGGGTTTCCCAGTCCTTAACGGGTGCTTTTGGTGGGGATGGTCTAATTGTTTGGCATTTGTGGCATGAGCTTACCCAATACTCTATGTCCTTATCAATACCCGGCCACCACACGTAACTCCTGGCGAGGCTTTTCATCTTCACCATTCCCGGGTGCCCTTCATGTAAAAGCCTAAGAACCCTGGGCTGCAGTTTAGCAGGGATTACCACCCAATCACCCCACAACAAACACCCCTTTTGGATGGAAAGTTCAGTCTGTCTGGACCGGAAAGGTTTGGAATTTTCAGTTTTTAGATTGTCCGGCCAGCCTTTACCTACCCAGCTAAGAACGCAGGCAGTCAAAGAGTCTTTCGCGGTGGCTCTTGCGACATCATACGCTGAAATGGGTAGATCGGGGCATGTCTCGATTTGCAGTGCTGTCATCGTTGGTGCCGGGTCTGCGTCGGTTGTTGGCAAAGGCGCTCTGCTCAAAGCGTCCGCATGGGAAATTTGTTTCCCTGGTCGGTGTGCCAGAGTGTAGGAATAAGCCGCCAGGAACTCTGACCATCTCGTCATTCTGGGTGAAAGTATGTTAGGTGTTGGCTTGTTTCCCGCCAAAATCCCCATTAACGGCTTGTGATCCGTTATAATTCGAAAAGTCCTCCCATATACATATTCGTGGAAACGTTTTACTCCAGCGACAATTGCTAGAGCTTCCCTGTCCAATTGGCTATAATTCCGCTCAGTTTTTGATAGAGTCCTAGAATAATATGCGACGGGTGCTTCTCTGCCATCCGGTAGTTGGTGGCTCAGGACGGCACCTACTCCATACGGTGAGGCGTCGCAGGTCACTGTTAATGGCAGAGTGTCGCTAAATTGGATGAGAACGTTTGTTGATGTTAGCAGTCTTTTAATGTTTTGGAAGGCTTTTTTTTCCTTGTAACCCCAAGTCCAAGTAGCCTTTTTGTCTAGCAGGCGGTGTAGCGGTTCTGCTATAGTGGCTTTGTTTGGCAGGAATACATTATAGAAATTGATTAATCCTAAAAATGCCTGGAGTTCCGTTTTATTTTTAGGTTCAGGCGCGTCATTTATCGCCTTAATCTTTTTATCAGTGGGGTGGATGCCTTCTCCGTCTATTGAGTAGCCCAGGAATTCGACGTTGTTTTTAACTAGACAGCACTTCTCTCTTTTAACCTTGAGGCCAGCTTCTCTAAACTTAGTCAGAACCTTTTTTAGTCTGTTTCTTAATTGTGGTTCATCTCTGGCCGAGATTAGGACGTCGTCGAAATAGGGAACGACTCCTTGTATGCCATTTAGAAGGCGTTCCATTAGACTCTGGAAGACGCCAGGGGCTACGCTTACTCCAAATTGGAGTCGGTGGCATTTGAATGCGCCTTTATGGGTGACAATAGTCTGCGCTTCTGCTGTTTCTGGGTCTACTGGAAGTTGCTGATAGGCTTGTGCCAAATCGAGTTTGGCGAAAACTTTGCCATTTCCCAGGGAATGGAGCAGATGCTGGACTACGGGCACCGGGTATGCGCTTGGTTGTAATGCGTGGTTCAGGGTAGCCTTATAGTCACCACAGATTCTGATGGACCCGTCTGGTTTAATGGGTGTGACGATAGGCGTTTCCCACTTGGCATGGTCCACAGGTTCTAACACCCCTTGGGCTACTAATTTTTCCAGCTGTTCCTCTATTTTTGCCTTTAGTGCAAAAGGAACTCGCCTGGCTTTTATTCTTCGTGGGGCTATTTGGGGGTTTAAATTGAAAGAAATAGGGTTTCCCCGGTACTTGCCCAGTGATCCGTCAAACACGTCGTGGAATTCTCTGACGAGGTCGTCTTCCCAGCCGGCTGTGGTCACTCGATCGACCCCGGTCATCCCGATGCCCAATGGCGCGAACCACTCGATGCCCAGGAGGCTTGGTCTGTCTTGGTTGACTATGGTCAGTGGAAGCACTTTGATGTGGTTTTTGTAGGCAACTTGAAAATGTCCTTTGCCCATCACAGGGATTTGGTTTCCCTGATAGTCTTTGAGGGTTAGGTGCTGCTTCATCAAGTCTTTGGTCTTGATACCTGGGACTAACTGTTTAATTGTGTCCCATGATACCATGGAGAGGAAGGACCCCGAGTCCACTTCCATTTTGCAGTGTTTTCCCTCGATTTCTACGACGATTTTAATTTTTCTTCCACTTTCCGTCTGGGAGCTTTGGATAATGACAGTTTGGTGTGTATTGGCTCGCTTTTCTTGTTGCCATTTTCTTTCGGCTCGACTTGGCTCGGCTCGTGTTGGGGAATTTCTGCGTCTCGTCGGGCTGTAAGATTTTTTATTTCTGCAGACCTTCTCGATGTGCCCTCTCTTTCTGCAATGTCGGCAGATGGCATCGAGGAATCTGCATTCGGCTCGTGGGTGGTTTCCTCCGCAGCCAGCGCATTCCCGCCACTTTCTCCTTTCGCGCTCTTTCTTGTTTGTGAGCAAACGGTGGACCTCGTCGTCCTCCTCGCTTGATTCATTTGTTTCGCCCGACTCTTCATAATGGGTCGTTGTGGCAGGATGCTTTTTCTCTTTGGTTGATGTTTCATCGCCGTGCGTGTTCATTTTCTTGAATGTTACTGCGGATTTTTTCGTAGCTTCCGCGGCGGTGGCTTCCGCAATGGCTTCGGTAACGGTGATGTTGGGCTTGTTGAGCATTTTGCTCTGTGCGGTTGAGTCTCTCAGGCCCAACACCACGCGATCTCTCATTGCTTCGTCTATGTTTGAGAATTCACACTCACCCCCAATTTGTCTGAGTGCAGCGACGAAATCGGCAACGGTTTCTCCCTCTCTCTGGTCTCTTCGGTAGAATTCATGTCGCTTTATTAGATTAGACACCATCGGGGCGTAGTGTGCTTTCAGGAGTCTCTGTAATTCTGTCCACGTTAATTGTTTAACGTCCCGAGGCTTGGCGAGGGCTTTAGCCATTTTAAAGACGGTTGTTCCGCAGTGTGTCAGGAACACGGCTCTCTTTCGTTGTTCGGAAAGGCCTTCCATTTCGTTGCTCTCCAAGTACATTTGGAAGCGATCAGCATAGGAATCCCAATCCTCTTCGTTGGGATTGAAGGGTGCGGGCGGTGCGTTGTTTCCAGACATCTTAGTTGCAGTCTGGGCTTTTATCACCACGTGCAGGTTTTGTTCCGTTCAGGACGATCCCACCTTCGTCGCCAGTGTTTTGTTTGGAAAACACACGAGGTAGACCGGGTTCCAGCAACAAACACTTTTATTGTTAACAGTTAGTAACGGAACACCGGCTGAAGCCGGGGCCAGCTCTTTTATACAGGCTGGCTTGCCTGCTTGCAGCCAATGGCAGCTATTTAGATTTGCCGCCTTTTTGGTATCTCTTTGGATTGGTTCCTAGTGAACCAATCCACTTGTCTTTTCCTTAACCAATCAGAATGGTAGATTTGGAGTCATCCACTTTACATACAGAACAAAAATATTTTATATATTCAGTTCTTTAGTGTCACCACTTGATTTAACCTCTGCATGCCTTGTCAATTTCTGTTAAAAATGGTTGGTTTGTTTTAATGCTACAGTCTATGGTTTTGATTTGAGATTGCTTATATTTGCAGAAATGTTTTGTATAAATATATACACTGATCATTGTCCTATCTTCCATTTTCTTGCTCCCTCTTTGGTTGTTGTTTCCAGTGGCTGGGTTCATACATCACATTAACAGCAAGCCATAATGACAACATTCCATCCTTGACTAAGTTTGTCATTAATTGCACTGGGAACTCGCTATTTTCAGCATATAAACCAGGTTTATTTGTTTGGGCATATATCAGTGCAGCAATTATGTGTAAGGTCTTGTGGAAGACTGATTCTAACTCCTCCAATGTAATCTGTTTTGCCTTAGTTTGTTGTTACGAGCGTAGCCGGTTATAGATTAAGTAAACCATGGATAAACAAGTCATAGCTCATTGCAATGGACAGATCAAATCAGTGCATTCCATTTTAGATTGTAGGTGTATTGGAGCAGGGATCTCTGCTGATATTCTGTAAAATATCATGCAGGTAGAAACTTAGATACTTACAGTGAAAATCACTTTTCCTAAACTGTCCTCTCACAACACAAAACCATGGTTTCTGACATGGAACCCATCTAGTTTGCCTTGATTCCCTCTAAAGCTTCTGAGAATTAAGGAAGGAAGCATGAAGCTAGAATTCTAGCATAACAGCAGTAGGATGGAGACACCGTGTACATTTGCAGAAGTAGATAAATGCAGCACCATTTTCTGTCTCATTCATTAGAGTTGCTGTGAGTGGAAGCAGGAAACAGAGCTGGAATGCCCACAGACTGGAAAAGGGGGATGATATGATTGATATTGAACCCCCCCCCCTCCAGCTTTGAGATGGTTCTTTAAAATCTTAGAGTAGACCAAACTGGATTTTTCTCAGTGCTTGATAAATGAATGCATCTAAAGCAGTGCCACTGATAGCATCAACAGATTTGTAGGGAAACAGACAGAAACATTACAAGGCTGATGAAAAAATGGTATTCACAGAGCAAAAACCCAGGCTCATGACCCCGATGAGGTTCGAGACTTTTGAAACTGAGAGCAGACAGAAATTTGTTGCATTTTGAAGAAAGTCTGGGGAAATGTGTTGCAATTTTATATTGCTTCATTATAGGAATTATCAAATGGTGATAGTTACCTTTTTAAAGAAGTGTTGGAAGGAAAATCCATCGGGTTCAGTTCCAAGCTGGGAGAAAGACACTGGAAAAATGGAGGCTAATTGGAAAGAAAGGTTGATTGATGAAGCAGAACCACCAACCACATGTCATTCTGAGCAGCTGATAAAATGGTTGAAGGCCCGGTCCCACTGGCCGACGGATACAAAACATATGCATAAAGGACACAGTGGACAAGCAAAATTTCGGGGGTGGCTCCATCCGTTGTCATCCGCTCCAAAAAGTGGTGAAAATTTGCATAAGCAGAACGGAAAAGAATGGACGTGGGTAGTATGTAGCAGGGATGTTAAACGGATGTTCATCGGAAGCCTAGCAGATGAAAGAGGATTGCAGCGGATGACACCTCCGAAGGGGTTCTGGGGGAGAATTTTGAAGTGGACGCATAGCGCAAGGGGCGGATGCATAGCGGATGAAGCGGATGCATCACGGATGCCTATAGGAAACAAAGGGGATGCCGCACGGATGTATATCGGGTGCAAAGCATTCACTGCGCATGTGGGGAGTATGAATTGCGTCAGCTCCGCGGATATAAAAGGATGCAGCACGCACCCAGTCAGCATACAGGGGAAAGACATGCTGCCAGATACATCTTGCAGGAACACCATGGTTCGTCAGTCAGGCAAGAAGAGGAAGCCCGTGCCTACTCGTTCAAGCCCTGGCAAGGTGAAGAAGGCCAGAACCAGCATCCCACCCCCTGGCACTGACTCTGAAGCTGCTGCTGCTGCTGCTGCTGCGGTGGACCAGCCCCAAGGCCCTCAAAGCCTTGCTGCTGAAGGTCCTGCTGCTCAAGCCCCTGAAGGCCCTGCTGCTCAAGCCCCTGAAGCCCCTGTTGAAGCCCCTGCCAGAGGGAGGAAGAGGCAAGGGAAGGAGAAGGGAGAGAGGAAACAGTACACCATTTCCGAGGAGCATGAGGATGAGGTGCTGGAATGGCTGAGGGAGAACGAGTACCTCTGGAGAAAGGGCCACACACTCTATTGCGACACCAAGAAAGAACAGGCAGCTTGGAGAGACATGGCAGAGAGCCTGGGCTACACTGCAGATGTACTCCTGGGATGGTGGAAGCACATGCACACCTGGTATGGCAAGCTACACCTCAAGAAATCTGGGCAGGCCACTGTCAAGCTCACTGACCGGGAGATGTATGTCATGGCCAAGTGCAGTTTCCTGGAGGGTGAGATCTGCCACCAAGGAGCAGCCCCTCTGAGACCCCTCTCTCTCAGACAGCCCACAGACAGCCAGTCCTCTTCCAGTCAGGAGCCAGCTACCCTGTCCAGGCAGGTGTCTTCAGAGGGCCCCACAGCAGAGACCCCCCCAACAGCTGCACTTCCAATGCCGGCAGACTTGGAGGATCCCGTGCAGGATGACACCATGCTGTCACAAATGGAGGAAGAAGCAGCAGCCACCAGAAGCCAACCCACCCCCACCCCCAGCTCCACAGGACACAGGCAGAGAGGCAGAATGGAGGGCCAGGACCACAGTGTTCTGTTGGAGATCAGGGACACAATGAAGACCAGCACAGAACTTCTCTCTCAGCTGGTCCACTGCAACATACCATCCTCAGACCGGAAGCCCTTCATCACCTACGTGAGCCAGACCCTGAGGGACCTGCCCGAGGCCCAGTACCAGGTGATGAAACAGAAGATCACAGCACTTCTGCACAACCCTCAAGGCCCGGCTGAACCTGCTCCTACCCAGTCCAGGTCTGCTCCTCCACCCCAGGTGATGTCACAGCCCTTCCACGGCTTTCAACAGCCCCTCACCTACCAAGGCTATGACCACCAGGACTTCCCACAGCAAAAACAGACCTTCCCAGTCCAGGCCCAGGTTCATTGCACGCCACAGACACCAGTCCTCACCCAGCTGCAGACCAGACGGCCCCACTACACTCCTCCTTCCTCCACCCCACAGCCAAGCCTGTCAACGGACAATCTGTCATCAGTATTGGGCTTGACATCTCAAGTCCTTGATGAGGGGCCTCTCAACCTCACGGGACTGAGTCAACTTTCGGACAGCTTCCTGAACACACCACCCCCTGTTGTACCTTTGGGGTCAAGCACCCCAATGGTGCCTCAGACCAGCACTCAAGCCACAGCCACCTCCATCGTCCCTGCCTGCTTAACAGCTGAGACCATGGACATGACTCAGAGTGACTGAGAATAGTGTCAGAGACTGAGTTGTTTACTTGTTAAATTTATCTTTGCTTAAGACACTTTACTTGGTTCATTTTGCTTATTTAATAAAGTCATAAAGTTTACCTAAGAAAGTTAATAAAGGTTATCTTTGCTTAAGACACTTAATACAGTTTACTTGGTTCATTTTGCTTATTTAATAAAGTCATAAAGTTTACCTAAGAAAGTTAATAAAGGTTATCTTTGCTTAAGACACTTAGTTTACTTGGTTCATTTTGTTTACTTAATGAAGTGTTGGTGAAAACTTTGAAAAAATGGTTAAGCCTTTGCATGCTTGTGGAATAGATAAGGATAGTTGTGGGATAGATAAACCTCCAGTGCAACCATAGTGGGACTGTATGGTCCACCATCCCAGTGATCCAGATGATTTTCTCCCCCTTTTTATAGAAAATATCGGTTGTCTACTATGGGGCCTTCTACATACTCTAGACATACTGCAGACATCTTAAATATACGAGATACATCCCAGATACAACCATTTTGTCTGTTTTGAATACTTTATATACGAGATGCATACGCTTACATCCTTTCTATTTCTGTGCTCCTAATGCTGTGTAGACGTTCCATGTACCTTTTGTTTCCTTCCTCTTTCCATTTTCAGCTGCAGCGGATGTGAGTTGAGGGGATGGCCAGAGGATGCAGAGAGGATACAGCGGACGTTTAACAGATGATAACGGAGATAGAACGTTTGTTGCCTGTATATGTCGCAGATGTACATTGTATGCGGTGGAAAGTTCATCCGTTCACAAAGTTTTGTGCAGCTCAAAACTTCTTGCACGGATGAAATCGCAGTGGACAGATGCTCGACGGATAGAGCGTATGAAACACGTATGCAGTGAGTACACAACAGATGCATAGCATTTTCCAACGGATGGCAAGTTTGGGCTGTTCTGGAAATGATGCAATGAAGGGGCTTGTGTTAGGCAATTCCTATTGTGGCTAATGGCTTTTGTCCTTTGTTGGATCTTGGGTGAGGGGCTGCTTTCTAATCCTACCATTCTGCCTTTGTTAGCTGGAGTTTTGAAATATCCTGTCTTGAATGGGTTACCAAATCTGCATCTCTAAAAGCCTCCTCCTCAGATTCTGCTTGGGGCAAGGAGTCTGAGGCTGGTTTCTGTCTCACTTAAGAGCATTTCCCCCCATTTCTCCCTTCAAGGAAATATAATAATTTTTAATATTCTCCAAAATAATTCATTCTTTTGGGGGTGGGGGCTTCCCACAAAAGAAAACAACAATTGTCATATGACAAAAATATTAGCGGGTTTCAGCTCAGCAGTTAGTAATCTGTACCCCAAAATGTAGAAGCAGAAACAAGGCTGGAATTCTGGAGAGCTACTCCCAGTGAAAAGAGTGAACATCTGGAGTATCTCATCTGCTATGTATACAAAATAGTCCTCAACCTACAACCACAATGGGAACCAGAATTTCCATTGCTAAGCAAGGCCCAATTTTACAATCTTTCTTGCCATGGTTGTTAAGCTCATCACTGCAATTAAATGAATCACACGGGTTATTAAGAGAATCTGGCTTGCCCCATTGACTTTAGTTGTCAGAAGTCAGCTGAGGCAATTACCAGTGACATGACCCCAGGATGCTGTAACTGTTGTAAATGCATGCCAGTTTCCAAGTGGCTGAATTTTGATCATGTGATCGTGATAATACTAATGGGCATAAGTGCAAAAATAACTCACTTTTTTCACTTCCATTGTCATTTCAAACAGTCACTCAACAAATGACTGTACATTGAGGATTGCCTATATTTACTTTTGATGTTTTTATTGTTCTTATTGTTTTAAAATGTCTTTGATATTTTGATTGTAATACATTTTTTGAACTGTAAGCCACCTAGAATCATTGACTGAAATGGGCAGCTATAGAAATTGAGTAAATTGATTGCTTATTTCATTGCTTATTTAGTATCCATGACTATCACTAAAGTTTTATGACAGGGGTCATCGTCACAGTGGCATCACATGAAGTATTGGGACTTTTCTCTCCTTCGCTAAAGTGGGTATGGGCGTGGCCTGCTGGATGTGACGCATCCAACCCACGGGCCATGAGTTTGACAGCCCTGTTTTATGATGAATGTATTTTTTACAATGACTATGATAATGATCTGTCACTATTGTTGCATGTACACCGGAAGCTTATTCACCAGAGACAAATTTCTTTGGTATCTAATCACACTTGGCCAATAAAGAATTCTAATTCTAAATAAATAAATAATATTAGCTAACAGGCCAGTTCAGCTTAAAGTTCCAACTCTTCAAAGCCTATGCACCACAGATGCTCATGACACCTATCAAAAGGAATTGAAAGTTCTTATAGTCTGGGCCAGGAGGAAACAGGTGAAGTATAACAAGGTGAAGAAAATTATGGTCTCCCAAAGTACTTCAGCCATCCCACAATGGAGAACACTGCCGTCATTGTCTGACAGCAATTTCACCTGAAAGAAACAAGATAGATGGACACCAAAGAGGTAACTAATTAGAGTTATAACAGACCAGCCACTATGCTTCTTTAAGCAAACTTTACTCTTTGGAAAGAAAGTAAAGCACTTGGAATGAAGGAAATGTTATTTAGGAAAGGCAGCAGTTATGTTTTGTGAGCTTTAGTTAAAATCTGACCCTCCAATGTAACTTATTTGTTTATTGCATGCAGGAACAAAGCCAATTATAGTTTGTTAAATCAACCATAGAGTAAATCAACCATAGTTTATTTATTTAATCAATTTATATAGCCACCCATCTCAAATATATTACTCTGGGTGGCTGAGGAACAATTTAAAACAATGAAAAAACCACAACTTAAAAGCAATTATAGTATTTTTAAAAAATCATAAAAACCCATACAACAAAAACCATCACAGAGGTCATCTAACATCCACCAATAACACTCAGTACATCCAATGCACATTAGCTTCCCTCTACTCCTGGGTATTCAGGTGAATGGGAAAATCATATTTTCATGGCTTTACAGAAAAAAACCCAACAAGATTGGAGCCAGTCTGATCTCAGGGGGTTGACATAACAAAGGGTAAAGCCAAGATAGAACCCAAGATAGAACTATAATCTATGGTTTATTACAATGCAATAAATAATAAACAAGTCAGTACAGCCAATTTTGGATTGCAGGTGTATTGGAGCATTATTTCTCTTGCTGTTGTATTCTGTAGAAGGACATGTCCAAATCCCTTAGAAAATCTGTGCCAGCTGGATCAGGCAAAAATGGAGATATATAGTCTCACTCTGTGCATTCAGATGTCCTTGCTATTACCACATGTTTTACTGTGTGATACAGTCAGTCCTCGACTTATCACAACAATTGAGTCCAAAGTTTCCATTGCTAAGCAAGACAGTTGTTAAGTAGGTTTTGTCCCATTTTACGACTTTTCTTGCTACAGTTAAGTGAATCACTGCTGTTGTTAAGTTGGTAATACGGTTGTTAAGTGAATATGGTTTCCCCATTGACTTGGCTGGTCAGAAGGCTGCTAAAGGTGATCACATGATCACTCAGGACATTGCAACTGTTATAAGTACAGACCAGTTGCCAAGCATTTGAATTTTGATCACATGACTTTTGATCACATGACTCATGATCACATGGATGTTGCAATGTTCGTAAGGATGAAAAATTGTCATAAAGTCACTTTTTTCAGTGCCACTGTAACTTTGAATGGCCACTAAATGAATGATTGTAAATTGAGACCTACCTGTATAAGAAAATAAGTGACCTTGCATTGGGGAATGTACCAAATTTACAATTTTTATAATGAGGAGAAGAGACCCCAAGTGATTCACACTGAATACAGAATTAGTAGAGACATTCCTCATGTATGTCACCTTAAGCTATCCCCCAAAAGCAAGAATAGTCATTCAAACATCTAACCCGGGGGTGTCAAACTCAAGGGCCACGGGCCAGATCTGGCCCACAGGGTACTTAGATCTGACCAGCGGGATCAGCCTGGAAACAACAAAGGACTGGCCTGCGGTGCCTCTGCTAGCAAAAATGGAGCTCCGTTTTGCTGGCAGAGGGCTGCAGGAGGCCGTCCAAACCAAAAATGCGGTGTGGGCCTCCCCGAGTTCCATTTTCATTGTCCAAGGGCTACAAAAACAAACAAAAAACAAAACAAAAGGAGAAATGTTTCCCCCTTTGCATCTGAGCATGCAAGAGGGACAAGAAAGGAGAAAGGAAAAGGATAGACAAAAAAAAAAAGATGGGAAGAGAGCAAGGAAGGAAAAATAAGGAAAGAGGGGAAGGAAGAAGAAAGGAGAATGAAGAGAGAAGGAAAAAGAAGAAAAGGAAAGAAGGAAGGAAGGAGGTTATAATGAGAGTGAGGGAAGTCCTGCCTTAGCACTTGGCCACTACAGGTGCCCCAATATGAGTCCCATGTCATGCCCACCATGGCAACGCCCACCCCAGCCACACTACCCCCCATCCCTCCAAGGTCAGACACAATCTTGATGTGACCCACAATGAAATTGAGTTTGACACCCCTGATGTAACCTATTAGAGCAGAGATGTCAAACTCGCATAATCATGGCATCATTACGTGACATATCAAAACTTTTTCCCCTTTGCTAAACTGGGCATGGGCATGGCCAGAGTGCGACTCATCGGGCCCACAGGCCATGAATTTGACACCCCTGTATTACAGGGAAAGATGAGATGGTTCAGATGATCCTGGTCTGCAGGCCCACTGCTTTGGGACTTACAGTAGAGAAGATTCCATTGGTTCCAAAGCCCTGTAGCCAAGCTGCCTGTCTCCTCACATTTGTCTCTTAATTTTTTTCTCTTTGAGAGACCCAGGTGTCTATACTAAGAGGCAATTGGTCTGTGCTCTCTATAGCTAACACTCTGACACCTCCAGGCACAGCAGCTATTTAATTACTGACACAATGACCCCTTCATGAAATTCAATCCTAGTGAGAGCAACTTGATATTTAATGATGACTGCTGGGCTGGTCTACAACTTGACAAGGAAGTGAGAGCAAAACAAAATGGCTTGCCCTTCCCAGGGGGGAGTAGAAGTAAAATAAAAAAATAATTCTAATGAATTGCAGTCAGTTGGGACCAGTTCACTATCCCTGTTATCACCTCAAGCTCATGGGAGAATGTTGTGTTTGACTAAGCTGGAATGCCTGAGTTTTTCCACAGATACCATCATAGCTCTTGTGCCAGTCCATTTGTCACAGCAAGGGCTCCACACTGGGCTGGGTTTCTGAAATACCTTGAATTGAAATTAGACAACCACAATGTAGATTTCTGTGGTCTGCAAACTCAGGTTACAGTTAGGTTTACAACAAGCTAAGGCTAAGTCATGTTTTCTGTAACGATGGCAGTTTCAATAAATTACAATTTGCTGCATTCAGATAACACTGTAAGCTATAAAAATGATTTACAAGGCAAAATAACATTTTGACTTACAATGCGGAATGATGAAAGCTCACAATTTTCAAGTTTCCTTTGTTCCATCCTACAAGGCCTGGTTTGTTTACCTGCCTGTTTACCTGCTTGCTTCCTGAAATAAAGCTACATTATTGCAACTGCAACAACAAAAAAGCAAATCCCAGGGCACTTTAAGAATGCACAAAAAATACAATACAATATATTCTTTAAAACGGTCCCCATTATATGTGATAGCCAAGATATAATAAGATGACAAAATTTACTAAAAATAAAAAAATGAAACCAAGAATAGGACCAGCTAGTGACTATTACAAGAAGACTAGGAAACTAAAAATATTTTTGCTTACCATTGAAAGCATATCAAATTGATTGGCCATAGGCCAGTAAAATTTATTTTTCATTAAGCAGTTCAGGAAATATCTACTTAAGAAGATTGCTACATTGAAATCATGTGTTTGCTCCAACTACATGGTGATTATGTAGGAATTTAACCTTGCACTGAACTTTATGAGATGAGTGAAATCAAGAGATACTGGTTGGAGTAAAACCAAATCTTAGTAAGATTTATGAATAAGTAGAGTGGACTATGTTCTGCTTGCTGTAGAAATGTGGATAGCCTTGCTTGATTCCTGATTGCTTCATGGATACTTCCATGTCAGGCACAAAAGACTAGGATGACATGGTTCAGTTAAAATGATTTATTGTTAAACAGCCTTGGTACTGAAATTTTCTCAGCTAATGGTTAGGGTTAGGGTTAGGACCTTCTTGGATTTACATAAGGGACGGTCTGGGGAATTTAAGGGTCTGCTTATGGCTATGTAGGGATTCTAGATTGATCCCTCTTTTAACTCTGCTCTCAGGTTTTGCCACTCCTTTTCCTACAATGTAGGGATTTTGGCACCAGTACAGCCTGCCCTTCTTTTGCCTTCTCAATATAGCCTATGGGCACTGGTGTTCCCTTATGGTCTTTTGCCCCTAGTACTAACCAGGTTTATTCCTTCTGAATTAAAATAAATTAGCCAAATGCTACTGCCATGTACTGAGATTGAATTCAATGACTGAGGAATTCTTCAGTCCATGTAGGAACAGCCCAGCTTGGAGCCAAGATGATTTTCTGCCAGTTATAATAGAAAATCCTGAATTAGATGACCATATGATCCTGTCTTGCTTGCCATGTCACAAAGGTATTTTACTAGCTAATTTTAAAGGATGTGTCCTAATGACCATCCTTCCTTCTCATGCCCTGCCTGCCATCTTTAATTATTCAAGGTCGGAGGTGACATTTTTCTTCTTTTCCTGACAAACACTTCCACGCAGACAGCTTAGGGTACCTAGAAATGATGCAGTCTATCTGCTCAGGCAGATCTGTTTGGGGATGTTACCTCCCCCAGTCTCCCCACACTCACTCTGGTTACTGGTCACTGCATTTCTCTGCTGTTTTTGGTTTTGACTGCAACAAGGACTTTTTTCTCCCCCACCCCCATTTATACTGAAATATCAAACTCCCAGGGGAGTGATAGTAGACCAAATAGCTGCTGTGCATATACTGTACATTATGCTTGAATGTTTGCATGTTTGCTGAGGAATTGAGAGCTAAGAACACGAACTGAGAGATTGATGTGAAATGGGGGTTGCTTGGAGAAATAAGATGCTTTTTGCCTGACCAAAAGCAGTTTGCAAGAGATATTGATGGAGGGAAGGGAAAAGGGGAAGAAAGAAAGACTCCAGAAGCACAATAGTTGACATGGCTCTTGATCTGATTGATAGTCCCTTGAAAAGATTTGATGGACCCTGCCATTTAGAGCAAAAGTCACCCATAGCATCCTTTCTGATGGAAAAAAAAATTAAAAGTCTTCAACTTTCATGAACTGGGTTAACTGAAAAACTAGAGATTTTATCAGAGGTCTGATTTTATTTTATTTTTATTTTTGCCACTATAGCTATGCACAACTATCTTCCAGCAATGCCATTTCGAGGTTTTCTCCATTTGACCTCTAGGTGGCAGAATTTCTGAAATTGTTTCACAGGAAGCTTTCCATGAGATTAATAGTCCGCCAGAAGAATCATAGATAAGTCATAAAAATTAAAGCTAAATAAATAATTTTAAATGCTTGAACACACAACTCCACCTCTGACACATATTGAAAAGAATGATTAGTTGTTGGTGATCACCTGGTGATAGGTGATTCTAGATGGAGGAAAAAGAATGGCAGGGAATCCATGAATCACTGCCATAAACTCCCATGAAAATGTGAGGGCATAGTCCATTCTTGATGACGAAAACCAGTAAAAGTAGAGTGTGGGAACAGCACATTTTATATCCATACTTTTTCTTCCCAGTTCAAGTATGGGGACAAAGCACACTAATGTAACTGTGGGGAAGATTCCATAGAGAATCCATAAAAGAAGGAAGAAGGTTGATATGATCGTAATGTTCCAATATCTAAAGGGCTGCCACAAAGAAGAGGGAGTCAATCTATTCTGAAAGCAACACAAGAAGCAATGGATGGAAACTAATCAAGGAGAGAACCTGCCTAGAACTAAGGAAAAGTGTCCCGATAGAAAATTAACCAGTGCAACAGCTTGCCTCCAGAAGTTGTAAACACTCCAACACTGGAAATTTTAAAGAAGAGATTGGACAACCATTTGTCTGAAATGGTTCAGGGTTTCCTGCTTGAGCAGAAGGTTGGACTAGAAGACCTTCAAGGTCCTTTCCAACTCTGTTATTCTGTTAGACATCCGCTTTGCATAGCCACTGGAAACATATACTGGCTTGTTCTGTGTATGTAATACAGCTCTCATGTTGCGTACTGAATTCTCACAACACAGAAAGTGTTTGGCTCATTTTTATGTCTATGTTTTATAATTTCAACAAATGTGGTTAGGTCACGATTCAATGTATCCCATAATCTAAAGCCCCTGTCACACTGCACCAACGGATGGAAAGAGGATGTAAAATGGAGAAAAACACTTGCCATCCGTTAGTTAACGCAATGCTTCCGTTCTGTACTCACTACCTTCGTTTTGCTTCTTCTCTATCCGTCCAGCATCCGTCTACTGACATTTCATCCGCTCAAAAAGTTTTGAGCTGCTCAAAACTTTCTGAGCGGAAAATGTATACAACGCGTCCGTTCTGCATCCACTAGGCATACGGGGGATATCTGTTCTGCATCCGTCGGCATCCTTTACGCGTCCGCTACAACTGCTAGGCATCCGCTGCGCATCTGCGCAACTCAAATCTGCTCCAGCAGAAAGCGGACACAGGGAGGAAGCGGAACGGATGCGGAACGGACGCGCAGCATTAGTAACACGGACAGAGAAAAGATGAAAGCGGATGCAGCTCGCATACAAAGCATTTAAAACGGAAAAAACGTACACAGAGGGGACCTACCTCAGATATTAAGGATGTCTAGAGGATGCCTAGAGGATGCAAAAGGACACATAGGGGAAAACATATATTGCCTATAAAAAGGGGGAGCAACTCACCTGGATCTCACTTTCAGACCAGCAGCCCTGCTGTGCAGACCTCTGCAGCCTTCATCTGTCTCTTGCTCTTCCACAGCATCCAGTCATGTCCACCTTGGATCGTAACAAACTCCTTTTGGTAGCCACCATCATTCTGCAACAGTGCAAAGCCATCTACAGGCTCTGTGAACTCTACTACGGGAAGAAAAGGAGGCGGCCAAGAAGCGTCTGGGTCCAAAGATGGATCGGGAGAAGAGCAGAGTACGGACTGTACAACAAGCTGATGGTGGAGCTCAGGAACGAAGACCTTTGTGCATTCCAGAACTTCATGAGGGTGCCTCCAGCCATGTTTGACGAAGTTGTGCAGCGGCTGACACCCAGGTTGACCAAGGCAAACACCAACTTCTGGCCCAGCCTGGAATCTGGGCTCAAGGTGGCACTCACTCTGCACCACCTGGCCTCAGGGACCACCTACAGGAGCATGCAGTATGGCTGGAGGGTGCCACACAACACCATCAGCATTGTGGTCAGAGAAGTGGTACAGGCCATCATTGAAGAATACATGGAGGAGCTCCTCCAGTGCCCCTCCACTGAAGAAGGATGGAAGAAAGTTGCAGAGCAGTGGTGTCAGAGGTGGAACTTCCCACACACCGTTGGAGCCATAGATGGCAAGCACATGGCCTGCAAAGCACCAGCCAAGTCGGGGTCCACTTATTTCAAGTACAAGGGCTTCTTCAGCATCATCCTCTTCGCCATGGTCGATGCTGACTGTACATACATGACTGTTCATGTACATCGATGCTTCAGGCAGCAGCTCATCTTCAGATGCCCAGGTATACAACGCCAGTCACCTCAAGGGGGGGCTGGAACGCAACCTCATCATGGGCTTCCCAGATCCAGACCCCCTGCCCAACGACACGCAAGATGTGCCCTACTTCATCGTGGGGGATGATGCCTTCTCCCTCAGAACCTACCTCATGAAGCCATACACTTCCAGTCTCCTGACCCGTGAAGAGAGGATCTTCAACTACAGGCTGTCCAGGGCAAGGCGGGTGGTGGAGAACGCCTTTGGCATCTTGGCCAACAGGTTCCAGGTACTTCTCACCACCATGCAGCATCGCCCAGGGACCATGAGGAACATCGTGGAAGCTTACTGCATCCTGCACAATCTCATGCGCACCCGCTACCCAGTCTTGCAGAACAGGCTCGTGGACCTCCAACGAGGCAATGGGGACATGGAGCCTGGGGAATGGAGGCAAAGGCAAAACCTGATAGACACTGAGGATGTACATGAGTATTGATAATGAAGGGCCATAGGTGTGGCACCTGGGAGGGTGGACCATACAATCCCACTATGTTTGCACTGGAGGTTTATCTATCCCCACAGCTATCTCAGCCCATCCCACAGCTATCTCAACCCATCCCACAGCTATCTTAACCCATCCCAAAGGTATCCCTGCCCATCCCACAGCTATCTTAACCCATCCCACAGATATCCTAACCCATCCCACAGGTATCCCTGCCCATCCCACAGCTATTACCCATTCCAAAGGTACCCCTGCCCACCCCACTGCTATCCTTACCCATCCCACAAGCATGCAAAGGCTTAAACCATTTCTAAAAGTTTATTTACAAAAATAAATGAAGCAAGTGTGTGAAGCAAAGATAATCTTTATTAATAACAAGCTGTAAAAGAAAAATGACCCAAGTCAAGTGTCCAAATACAGTCTACAGGTAGCCACCCAGTCTCTGGCACTCTAATCGGTCACTTGGAGGTGTGCCCAGTCTCAAGGGTGAAGGGTCCAGGTGCTGTGGAGGTGGCTGCTGCTGGAGTGCTGGTCTGAAGCCCCACTGGGGTGCCTGGCCCCGAGAGAACAACAGGTGACGGTGTGTTGAGGAAGCTCTCAGACAGCTGGATCAGCCCCGTGATGTTGAGAGCTCCTTCCTCCATGCCATGAGGTGTCAGTCCCAATACCGACTACAGATGTACTGAGGCCAGGCTTGGCTGTGGGGTGGAGGAAGGAGCAGTGTAGTGGGGCTGTCTGGTCTGCAGCTGTATGAGGACTGGCGTGGGTGGCATTGGTGGCGTTGGTGGCATCAGTGTCATGGGTGGCATCGGTGGCATCAGTGAAACCAGTGGCAACGGTGGCATCCGATGAGCCTGTGCCTGGACTGGGAAGGGCTGCTGCCTGTGCTGCTGGACCTCCTGGTAGCCGTAGCCCTGGTAGGTGAGGGCCTGTGGAAAGCCTTGGAATGGGAGGGACATCACCTGGGGTGGAGGAGCAGACCTGGACTGGGTGGGAGCAGGTTTCTCTGTGTCTGGAGGGTTGTGAAGCAAATCGGTGATCCGGTCCTTCACCACCTGGTACTGGGGTTCTGCCATGTCCCTGAGGGTCTGGTTGACATAGGTGAGGAAGGGCTTGCGGTTGGAGGATGAGGAGTCGGTGTGGACCAGCTGAGAGAGGAGATCTATGCTGCTCTGGATGGTGTCCCTGATCTCCAGCAGGACAGTGTGGCTCTGCCCCTCCTGTCTGGCTCTCTGCCTTTCTGTGGAGGTGGAGCTGGAGGTGGATGCTGGTAGGACTGTGGTGGAAGTGCCGTATCCTTTCTCCCACCACACCAGGGAGTCCTCCATGCACTCCGCCATGGTTAAAACAACTGTCTGCGGGTTCTCCGCCATGGGACACTCCACAGAAACCTGCCTGGAGACAGGAGCTGACTCTCGGCCAGAAGAGGACTGGCTCTCAGCAGGCTGCCGGAGAGAGAGGGTTGTGAGAGGGGCTGCTCCTCGGTGGCAGATCTCACCCTCCAGGAAGCTGCACCTGGCCATCACATAGGTCTCTCTGTCTGTCAGCTTGACCATGGCCTGGCCAGATTTTTTGAGGTGCAGCTTCCTGTACCAGGTGTGCATATGTTTCCACCAGCCAAGGAGCACCTCTGATGTGTAGCCCAGACTCTCCTCCTTCTCTCTCCAAGCAGCCTGCTTCCTTTTGGTGTCCCTTTTGGTGTCCTTTCCGCCATAGATACTCATTCTCTCTCAGCCACTCCAGCACCTCATCCTTGTGTTCCTCTCAATGGAGTATTGCCTCCTCTCCCGTTCTCACATATGCCTCTTCCTCCCTTTGGCAGGACCAGATGGGCCCTCATCAGAGGGGCTTCCAGGTTGTAGGGGCTGCTCCTCCACACCACCAGCAGCAGCAGCACCAGCAGGATCAGCAGCAGCAGCAGCACCAGCACCAGCACCAGCAGGACCAGGATCAGCAGCAGCAGCAGCGCCAGCAGCAACAGCAGGACCAGGATCAGCAGCAGCAGCAGCAGCAGGACCAGGATCAGCATCAGCAGAGTAAGCACCAGCAGTGCCAGCAGGATCAGCAGGACCAGGAGCACGAGCAGGACCAGGAGCACGAGCAGGACCAGCAGGATGAGCAAAATCAGGAGCACGAGCAGGACCAGCAGGACCAGCAGGACCAGCAGGATGAGGAGCAGCTACAGCAGAGTAAGCACCAGCAGAAGCACTGCCAGAAGCAGCAGGATCAGCTCCTCCAGAAGCAGCATTAGCAGAAGCACCACCACCATAAGCAGCATCATCAGCTCCTCCAGAAGCAGAAGCAGCAGAAGCCCCAGCCCCAGAAGAGCGAGCCCGTGCTACAGAAGCCCCAGCAGAAGCAGAGTGAGGGCCAGGGGGCGGGAGGGTGGCCCTATTCCTCTTGCCAGGGCTGGCAGCAGATGGCTGAGGCTTTCTCTTCTTCCCCATGGTTGTGGGGTTGCTGGCTGGCAGGCAGGCAGGCAGGCAGGCAGGCAGGCAGGCAGGCAGGCAGGCTGGCAGGCAGGCATGCAGGCAGGCTGGCAGCAAGGCTGGCAGGCAGGCAGGCACCAAGGCTGGCAGGCAGACTGGCAGGCAGGCAGGCAGGCAGCAAGGCTGGCAGGCAGGCTGGCAGGGAGGCTGGCAGGATGGCAGGCAGCAAGGCTGGCAGGCAGACATGCAGGGCAGGCTGACAAGGCACTCGATGTGTCTGGAAGCAGGTCTTTCCTCTGAATGGTGACCTGCTTGGGAGCTGCCTTCCTTTATATCTACAGGGATGACGCAATGCATCCTCCCCGCATGCGCATTGAACGCTAGGCATCCGCTAGGCATCCGCTCTGCATCCGCTTCATCCACTAGGCATCCGCTGTGCATCCGCTGTATCCGTTGCGCGTCCGCTTTACTGCGGTCCCCCGGAAGCCTTGCGGATGTGCCATCCGCTTCCCTCCACTAGGCTTCCGTTCTGTATCCGCTTTCCATCCGCCCTGCATCCTCCCTCCATCCATTCCTTTTCGTGTTGTCCGCTCTGGTTATGCAAATTTTTGCCCCTTTTGAAAGCGGATAACAACGGATGGAACATTTTTCTCATCCGCTGTGTCCTTTTTACTAACGTTTTGCATCCGTCGGCCAGTGTGACAGGGCCTTTAGGAAATTGGGTTGAATAAACCATGGCTCATTGTCATGTGAACACAGTCACTGAGAATGTGGGATAGACATCTATGAGATAAGGCATGCTAAACCTGCTTAATAGGCAATTTGCAAATACAATATTTAAGAGGGAGGGTTAATTAAAAGAGAAGGTGGGGGAAAAAAACCTCTCCTCTTCCTCTTCCTTTCAGAGGATAATGGCACACCAGAACCAAAGGATCCCACTAACTAGAAATCAGCAGGCAAGGATCCCTAAAAGACTTCCCTGAATTTTAGAAGACTATCAGCTATGGTGGTATCACAGACTTTTAATTGCCTCTAGATTCTAATTGACATCCATATTAATCTGCATTCAGTATCTTAATATGTTTGGCAGCGTACTTCTCCTTGCCCTGCCCCCTTACAGAAATCCTGCAGGCTGAAGAGATTTTACAAGCTACATATTTTATTTAGAGAAATAAACTCAATTACATAAATGCAGTTTTGTGCTGATGGCTATTCAGCAGCCCAGTTAGATTTCATAAGCTGAATGATAAGGATAAGAAGTCCGTGAAAGCTTCCTCTGAATGGCTCTTCTGAATGAAACCACAGTTAAGGCCAGATTGCCCAGAATATGAAACAAGGGTGCTTAACCTGGCTGCTTGCAGTTTGGAAGAACAGCCATGGCAAAGCCTGACCCAAAAGGGTCTGAAGTTTTTGCTGTACAGTAAATGCTTTCTTCTTCTTTTTTTCTTTTTTCTTTGCCATTGAAAGTCTCATGGCTTATATTGCAAACAGCATTTTAACAGCCAAGCACTGCCAAGATAACAATTATTTTTTCCAGAACCACAATTTAAGTTTTCTTCATTAAGAGGCCCAGCAGCCAGTTCTGTGAGGGGCTGTACTCTCTAGATAAACAAATATACCAGGTGTACTTCCAGCTTCCATTTGCAGTGTGCCCATTTTTTCCCCTAAATCAGAAAATGTGCTGCTATCACTGCCCTAGCAGTGTGATATATCATATGCTATAGTGAGTACATAATAATAGAGCCTGTAATATAGGGAGTTTATTTATTTATTTAGCATATAACATATAACATCAGGAAAATCTAAAAATACTAAATTCTGTACAATGCAATCCTGACAACCTAGATTGATATACATAGTACAGATGCAGGGTGGGGGGAGGAGCATGTGGGAATCAAAATAGGACAAGGAGATATGGAGCAAAATAGTGGTAGAGTAAGAAAAAATGTGCATTTCAGAAATTAGTTCACAGTTCTTGTCCAAGAAGAGTCCAAAAGACTGGGTTGAGAGAGGCTATGTGCCAATTTTAAGTGCAATATGAGTGACAAAAGGGATACTGGCATCAGCCGTGTTACCCTAAGAGCTAACTCTATTCTTCCTTATGGATAAAACTGACTAGTAGGGTTGATTTTATAATTTTAAGGCTGGACAAGTGAAGGAGAATGGTTAATGGCCTTCCTTTTCCTTCCATCAAGCATTGCCTGCCATTGGGCAAAAATAACTACACCTTGCTTTCCTTTCCTTAATATGAAGTGGGACAGGGCAGGATGAGATGAGTGTAGATTAATGTTTTGAATGTCACTATTAGACATCTGTGAGGTTGCTCAACTGTCAGTTCAGAGGTATAGAGAAGGAGTCATGAGAGATTTAGGGTGCTCCTTTCTCTTTCCTTCATCAGTTGAATAGAAATGGAGAAGGGGCCTGGGCTAACGTGGGAGGGGGTAACATTACAAGCCAAGATGACAATGGAAATAATTCTGCATGGCCACTCTGGTCTACCTTCAGTGCTATGGAAGCAGCTCTTGAAATCACTGTCCAGATTTCAAGTTTTGGCAATAATGCTGTCATGTATTCTATCCAGAGAGTACCCATGGCCCCTGATTGGTGGATTCCCCTACTTCTTTATGCCTTTCATCCATGCAGGGATATCAAACACAAATTGTATTACCATTGGTGGGTAGAACCTTGGCATGTGGTTTCCATTTATGTGAAGAACGACATTTGGCAAGTCATACAATATAATGGTTGGAAGGGGTATTAGGCATTCTTTTGTCTAATCCATGGCTCAGTGCAAAAACTGCTTGTTCACAACCAAGCATTTTACACGTCAATCCTTGGTTCAATGGGAAAGCAAAACCCATTACTATTGCAAAATTCTTGCTCTCAAGGGAAAGGAAGTTGGCAAATACTTGTCTCTGTGACATTTTCTCCCAGCACCTGACTTTCTAAGCCCTAATAGAGAACTTCAATAAAGCAAAAAGGTCAATGGGCTCTAGTTCAGAAGAACTGGGGAGTACACCCTGGCCAGGAGAGAAGGGAAAGGTTGTTTGTTATTCTTCCTTTTCTTTTACTATTCTTAGAGTTTGGGGATTGCCTCCTTCCTTGATATACTCATCTGCATAAATATATTCAGATTAATACATATTTACAGACACAGGGGATCCTAAGGGGTCCTTGGTGCTCTTGGAGCTTGGTTGTTTTCTTACAGATGTTTCATTGCCCAAACTAGGTAACATCATCAGTGCTCGTGGTACAGTGGTTCCATCCCAACTCCACCCTTTCTCCTTCTTGCAGCCTTTCCTTCCACACTCCCATCATAATCCCTGCTCTGTATCCCTCAACAATTTTCATGCTGTGGGTAATTTCAGGTGGGGCTGGTTTAAACAGAAAACAAAACAAAGGCCCACTGTTTCCCCAGTTTACCAAAGGACTGGATAAAAAGAAAACAAAGTTTCGCTGGTCTACCAACCAGAACAAGATAGCCATAGAGCAGGGGTCTCAAACCTTGGCAACTTTAAGACTTGTGGACTTCAACTCCCAGATTCCTCAGCCAGCTTTGCTGGCAGTTGAAGTCCACAAGTCTTAAAGTTGCCAAGATTGGAGACCCCTACAATAGAGGGCAGTGACCAGTTACCAGAGGGGGAAGGCTGTATGATCACTACAACACTGTTCTTAAGAGAGTGCACTGCCTGCAGTGAAATGAAAGGCAACAGACAGACTTTACAAAACCACTTGATTCCAAGAGAGGTTGGAAAACGCTACTTTTGACAAAGAGCAAGAAAAAAATGTGTGAAGGTCACCTTGTGGCACATTAGAAATAGACTGAGGACAACATGATGTATTCATGTCCCTCACTTTCAATAAGGACAAACAAGTTGAGTGGCTAAGCTCAGAGAGCATCCACAACTAGACAGAGGGGAAAGTTATTTGCCAACAATAGCCTAAACATGCTGACAGGAGGTGGGAAAATCTCAGCCTCCAACTGCAACATCAGTCATATTGTTGATAAGGTGTGCTAGAACATATTTATGGCAACACTTGTTTCAGGAAAAGAGAAAACTTTAAAGTTGCCTTTCGTTCTTCTAGATTTAAAGTACATCAATTGTGGGAGACAGAGAGCACACAAGGAAGATACAGGTGCATAAAATGATTGCTTGTCCTATACTTTATAGTCACATAATATGCTTTTCAGGGATGGCAAAAGAAAAAGGGACATTTTTCTTATTTTCATTCAGCCCCTAGAAGCAACATTATATGATCACATAGCACCAGTTTTTCAGGAACAAAAAGCTTTTGCTTTCAGAGAATATAAAGAAACTAAATAAATACAGTATTTTAAAAAAAAGGAGTTGGCCTACCTAGTGCAACTATAAATTTACTGAGAATCGCCTCCCCACACAGCTGTAGAGACAGTGCAAGGTGGGCGCAGAAAAAGATAAAATATGAATTATAAAAATGTTTAAAGTGTGTTGAAGTTAAGCCAAACATATTATATAGTAGAGAATTATTAGGTGCCAAGTTCAACTAATAAAGCAGATAATTCTGGGTATAGAAGGTGCTACTAACATTTCAGGAATGGCAATTCTTAGAACATGTCATATACAATAGACTGGTTCTCATGACATGGTTAACAAGGTCGCGTGGAAGGTATCAGAGAGAGTTAAGTATGTTGTGCCAACTGCTTATTGGAGGATTGATTGCTCCTTCTTGTATCCTATCTGAATGAATTAGCTTCTCTTAATATAAGGTCTTAATATTCAACTTTAGAAGGATCTAATAAATCAGAACAGATCTTCAGTAGCTTGGGTAGAATATACTGTAACTTTTAATCTTTGTTGATGATTTATATTTTGTTGACTGCTATAGATATTTATAGATTTCAACAATGATTTATAATCTTTAAAACAATGCAATCAGTCACTTGAAACCAATTAATGAAATATTAAAAATTGAGGCTTGTAAATTTCCTTTTTATTCACTTCATCTTTTCTTTCGTGAGATCTCTTTCCTGTTTACACCATTAGAAGCGATAAAGTCTTTTTTTAAACCTCAATTGTGGGTTTGATCTTTTTTGCAGAGTTCCAGCAGCTTCTTCCCAATCCCACAGTTGCACAAATCCCTGCTCTGGTTTACAGGCCATGAAGCGGGATGTTTAATATGCTAGGGATCCAGGCAGTGAAAAAGTCTCCTCCACTTTGCAAACACACATTTAATAGGGCCCTGGGGCCTCCTGTTCGCTTGTGTTCTGTGACGAGGTTTTCCCTTCTTCTTCCCACCCTGAGCTCCCACGCAGACCAAACAAACCAAGCAAACGGCAGCTGCTTAAGTGCATTATCTTATGCACTGGCAAGTCAAATTCAAGTGGAAACAGGAGGTCTTGAATTGAACAAGAAATGGTTAACTGTAGGGTCAGCTTAGTAGCAGGGAAAGGGTTAGTTACATTTTAATGTTTTTAAAATGACAATCATTTAAAAAATAACACCTCCTGGTTGTCATAAAATGTCAAATTGTTAATTAAGGGGTTGTTAAATTAAACACACAAACAATTATGTACGATGATCCCCACAACAATCTGTTGTCTGATACAACTTTTGCATGAGGATCTGTGCTTTTATGGTTCTTTTTTTCAAATAGTTTTAGGGCCTTTAGGCTTATGAGAAGGGAGCAATGCATCAGTGTGCTAGCAAGGCTTCTAAAAATCTGTAGGCAGCCACTGGAGATCCAAAGGTGGAAACTGGGCCCGGAATTGATAATACTCGTATTGATTTGGTCCTCCACTTGCCCATCTAGAAGCAAGAGGCATAAGCATGAAGGAAAAAGTGGCATGTATGACTCGCCAGGACAGCTACCTTGCATGTGTATGCATGTACACCCCATGCATGGGGTGAATAGTTAGATGGTCTTCAAATCAAAGATACTCACTACCTAATTGTTGATTAGGCCATTTCTATTCTAGCCTCCTTTTATTCCTAGGCATATTTTAGTACTGTACCCCTACTGCCCTTCACTAATCTCTTTATCACCTACTTTGCCTAGCATACCAATATTTCATCAAAACTCATGGCAGGTCCTTACAAGAACTAAAGTTGTACACAGCATTGATTTATGTAATCTATGGATGTATATTTATATGGAATAGAATATTCTGGGTTATTTTTGGAGTGCCAATGGATTTGGGGCAGTAGAAGCTGAAAGGAAGCCCACAGACTGCTACAGACGGGGTAACTTTCTAGTCAAGCCAACTGTTTTCCAGGTAGTCTCCAATCCAAGTCTCCCCTGGGCTGTGTCTGCTTAATTCTAAGATCAGCAGAGAATGGCTGTAAGCTGTTACCTCTTGAGGCACATATGAAAATAAGATGCCTCTTAATTCATAATGGTTATTCCCCCTCCCTCTAAGGAAATATTTTCTGTTGTCACATTCTCAGAGAATTTAAAATAATTCTTCCATTTTTTTTATTTTTTTCACAACTATTGGGGGAGGGGGAAATATTATTCCTTTTTTGGAACATGTTGTTTCTGTTCTTAAGTGCAGAATTAACTACAGAGGTTGCATTTTTGATCAAGAACGTCTGCAAAGAAAAATTACCAATGTCAAGTTACTACGGAGGAAAAAAATACACAGGATTAAAAACTTCAAATAGTAAAACTGAAACTCATTTAATATACATGTTTACCATAAGACAAGGGTCCCCAACCCCCAGGCTGCAGCCCACTACCGTACTGTGGCCTATTTGGAACTAGGCTGCGTAAGAGCTGGACTGCATTTGCGCGCAGCTCCACTCTCACAAATAGCAGGTTAGTGCACATGCGCACCCTTGTATAGCCCAGTTTTCCTTTCTCCTCCCCAGATGGACCATGAGGCTACAAAAGTTGGGGACCACTGCCATGAGATGTAGAATGCAAGACAGTGATTTGAGTCAGGCTAAAATTGTGAAGCCCGGTCACTGACTGTCCATTTCATTTATCTCTCAAGTTTCTTGAGATGGTAAATGCATGGAGAATCCTTTACAGCAAGGGTCTTCAAACTTGGCAAGTTTAAGACTTGTGGACTTCAACTCCCAGAATTCCTGATCTAATATGACTGGAAGAAGAATTCTGGGAGTTGAAGTCCACAAGTCTTAAAGGTGTTTGAAGGCCCCCACTTTACAATATTTTTAAATCTTTGAAGAAAAAAGTCAGTATATGCATAATAAAGAGATATTTCTGCTACCAGTTTAGCAGTCTTATTTGTCCTCTGTGGGCCAATCTCTACAGGTAATGGTGAAATAGTGAATGCTCTGCAAATTGAGAGTTGGGTTTAATGTAAGCTAAGGAGACTTGGGTTCAGATGATTTTTGAGGTGATGCTGTGCCAGTCATTATTGCTAAGCTGACCTTGCCCACAAGATGGTCCTGAAGATGAAATTGAGAAGGTATTCAACCCTAACATTCCTGCAGGTATGTTGAGATAAAAAGGAGAAAAGCTAATAAAATAAATGTTGCACATACCTCTCCTCTTTAGCTAATATGAAGATCTCTCTAGTGTGCATACTCAAAAATAAAAAATAAAAAAAAATAAGGACTTGGTACTTCCTTCCTCTCCTGCCCCGGAAGCCACAAGCAATAAAAAACAAGAGTAGACTGATTCGTATTTTCATTCAGTGGTCTTTATGCTAAAATCCCAGAGCCTGACATCTCATTTTCTCCTCTGTTCCACTTCTGAAGGTACTTCTATTTACAGTAACAAATATAAAATATTTACTCCTGCTATAAAGGGATTTCAAACCCCTGTTGGAGTGTGGATATTAAATAATAGTGGAGTAATAAACAGTAGCAGATGCATTAATCAAATGGATGGAGCCCATTGCTGGTCCAGTTTGCCTGTTTTGGGATTCAGCACCAAGGAAAGGGAAGTAAGACTGTTGAACATGGAAAGCAGCAGAGTAGATTCCTGGCTGCTTCTTGTTTTGAATCTACTTGACTGTAAAAGCAGTTCCAGAATGGGATCTTTTCTGGTAAGAATATCCCTTGAACCTTCAAGATTAATGTGGGGGTTTTGCCTTCGTTCCCAGATCTGCAGATCTGTGTGACAATTAACCTATACCAAGGCATTCAGAAATCTTCCCTTGTGCAACTACCTTTTCTAGTTGTGAAATCTGCTTAACAAGCACATGGGAAAAGGGAAAATGTCCAAATTACTCACTCAAATCAGAGCCAGGGGAGGGGAGAATATGACATACATCCTTGTAAACAACTTGGAAAAAGTTAGAATGAATATATCATATAAGTCTGTTATTCACATATGTTTCGATTTCTACAGCAAATAGAACAAGGATTCAAGCAGCCCAAAAAACCATACTGTATGACCTGGACTCTTGATTGCAGAAACGCCTTGCTAGCTGGCAACGAATACTTGGAGGAAATAACTTTGCATATAGTCATTGGCATTTCTTCCCTTGTGATTCCTTCACGTGCTCTACTGTTGAGTTAAGTTCCTTATGTTCTCTTAAAATTCTCTTCAAATCGAACTTTTTAAAAAAATAAATGTTTCCATCAAGTATTTCCACATCAGTAAGCCAAGCCAAGGTTAATTAAATAATACCAAAATTAGATGGATATGGGTTTTTTTTCCTAATAGTGGTAATATGCACATTTATTTATGATATACTTCAATTAATCTTACACAGCTTTACATAAGCAGCAGCCTAATTTAAAAAAAAAAAAGTCCTTTACTTTTAAAGGCCTAGAGATATATGGCAGTTTTGTCTTATAACATTACTTAAGTTTTAAAGCAGAAAGCCATCTCCATCCAAATTTAGAATGAGAATTTGTATCTCTTTTCCCCCAATGTTGTAAAGCAGAACTGTGAGCCTTTGTAGGTAAAGGGGTTTCACCCATAGATTTCTATGCAAACTCTGCCATTTTTATATTTTGTCTATCAGCCAGCATTCATTTTAATTTTAACTTTTAAGTGCAATAGCTTGTTAGCAGTAGCAGAATCTAGAGACACACCTAGCCAGCTTGTGCACAGCATCATCTATAAGAATAGGGTTGAATTTGTGTGGGCATTGCCAGCTGCCAGAGCACTTAGTAAGTTTTAAGGAAGGGAGGGCTCAGCATTTGCTTCTTTCCATCAATCACCAATGTAAAATATGCAGGCACATTCAGTGCCTACATTTAACTTTTCGTAATGCAGAATTTGAATTCACATTTGTGTGCATTCATGCACGTATGCATGCACAATCCATGGGAAATTGACCTGTTTATATAAATACTTGATCTGATTTCATATAATTGAGAAATCCTTATGGCGAACATGGAATATCAAGGAAGGTTGAAAGGAATCTTACTGCAAACAGAGAGAAGCATCATTTTACATTGCAAGGAAAAGGTGGACAGACATGTACAGCAAATATAAGCAGAATTTCGTCCTCTGCAAAAGATACAACAAGCCAAGAAAACAAATGATGAAATCAATTTTGGCTCTACGTGGGAGGCCATCGATTATAAACTGCCTGTAAAAATTGCAATTGGGAATCCCATTTATTGAAGCAATATAGGCCCTACTGGCTACCATCCTAGAATGACTGCTCCAAGAAAGAATCGAGATTGTAGCCATAAAATTATGATAGTATTGTAACAAGTTGCACAGAGCACTATTACATTTTTCCATCAAAGCCTTCAGGGACTATTTGGATGTTCATGGATTTTCATAATAAATTCTCCTCCGGGGCATTGCTGATCAGAGTGAGGAAAAAAAAGCTGCATTGGCTGCAGACATGATGGGTGAGCATCATGTTTGCCACCAATGCAGCTCTTTTGTTTTTTTGGCTCACTCTCTCTAAATAAATAAATAAGCAGACTTGCCCTCTGATCATTTAGATGGCAAGAAAGTATCTGGACATGCAGGGTGACAAACAACTAGGAACAAAAAGTGAGGTTTCCTGTAGTTGCAGGAATCATCAGGAATGCCAGCTGGATTTGGAAGACCCTCTGTGAAAAAAGCCAAGCAGGAAGTTTACAATATTTTCATACACTATTATTTATTTATCTTGTTTATAAGGCTGCTTGGTCCTCGGGTGGTGTATAAGATTAAATAGCAAGAGACAATATAAACAAAGGAAAGTACAGAAATGTCCAAAAGAGGAAAACATCCAAATTAACCAGCCAACAAGCTTGCCATGTACTCTAAGTCAAGGCCTGGGGGAACAAGTCAGGTTTTAGAAATAATAGCTAAATAGTACAACAGCTACAAACAACATGGATAAGCAAGAAAAATACAAATGAAATTGTGGTGAAACAGAACTGAGTTAACAAGCTTGTTATAATTAAAGAAGGTGCCAATTGCCTTTCCCCAAAAAAGGGAACTGCTACAGCAGGAAAGGTCTTGCCCCATATTGGATTCTGATGAGAACAGTCTCAAGTTGAATCGGTGACAACAGATGTCTCATCTGATAGATGGGAGGTCAGAATCTAACCCAGCAGACACAAGAATTGTGGTATCACCCTCAAGTGGACAGATGATGCTCAATTCGCACTTGCCATTACAGCAGGAAAATGAAGTGGGTGGGTGGGTGGGAAAGATACAACTGGGAGAAGCATTTTTGCCTTTTTGAGCCAGTTAGTTAGCATGAGAATGATCAATAAATTAGGTGGAAAAAATAGGAAAAAGAATATATAAGCAAATGTTTATGGAAAATATTTGATTTGAATATTTTCAGGGCTTCCAGGTTTTGTTTCTAATGTAAATGATTCATGCAGAGCACAAGCTGCACAGCAGTTGAATTTGCATGTGTTTGGATAATGCATACCTCAGCTTTCCTAAATCTATTGCCCTCTGGAATTTATTGGGACTACAAATTCCAGTATGTTCTTTTTTAAACAAACATAGTCAAACACATTGTTGGACTTAAAATGCTAGCACATTGGACAGAAAGTTCTTAAGAATAAATCAAGATTATTATTCACAATTACAGAGGGCTGATTCTGATGACTTATTGTTCTTTGTGGTTGCTAACATATGAGCAGGTGAAAAAATATTAAATGATGCTGGTTTAAACTCCACCAGAAAGCACAGCAGAATTTCCCCAAAATTCTTAGCCAATATTTCCTGGCATCAACAGTCCACAGCATCAGACATTCTGAGTGAGCTGCTTCTTCCAGGTCTTTGGATAGGTTTGGTTTTCTGTTGTTTGGTCTTTTTGGTTCTGTCTTCCAGTCATTTGTCTTTTTTTTTTGCCTTAACACATTTTGTTTTCTTTTAATTTTTTTTTTATTTGTAAGCTATCCAGAATTATTATGGAGTTGAATGGTCTCAAAACTAAAATGGAATAATATATTGTTTCTCTTTCTTGTGGTGGCTTTGCACTGCTCTCTCTCTCTCTCTGTCATCCCTACAAGTAGACCAGATTAAGAAATGAACACCATGGTATGTCAATGCTACCTTAATTTTAACAGCATCTTGAAGCCTGCTTCCCCCTCTCCCTCTTTACCTTTGTGTGAATTAGGGAAGGGCTGGTGTGAGATGTTTTCTCAAGTTACTGTTTCTGCCCAGCCTCTAGCTCCACTTATCTGACTGTTGTCTTGATAGTTGCTCTTCCTTAGTACTTCAAAGCCATTCCCTCTTTCTTCTACAAATAACATTTGATTCATAACTTTAAGCAAAACAACTATTTCGTAGATATTTATAGTTAAAGCCATCTTTTTGCTGGAAGTTCAGACTTAAAGACTCCCCTTTACCAATCCTCTTCTGATTAGCCCTATCATTTTTTTTTAATGACTGGATGAAATTAATCATTAAACCTTTCCCAGTGGAACAAAAAGTGACAATTAAGAACTACAATTAAGAGCAGGGGTATCAAACTAGCATCGTCATGCCATTGTCATGTTACATATCAGGATTTTTTTCCCCTTCACTAAACCAGATGGGGGCAGGGCCAGCACATTATGCATCCAGTCCATGGGCCACAAGCTTGACAGCTGTTATTAAGAAAATTGCAAAGACAATAACACTAAGAATCCTTTTGCTGGGCTAAGAACGTGTAAGCGAGAATTTTTTGTCAATGTTGAGAAGAAATTTTGAGGCACAAAACTTCTTAATGTAGAAAATCTTGATCAACAATAGGTGTACTTCCAGTTCTTCATTTCCCGATGGACCTCACTTTATCAAAATAATTTGTTACTGTCTATTTCTTTTGATATATATTTTTTTTGGGGGGGTATACTGATACTTGTGTCATCAACATTAATATTTAGCAACTTCATTTTCTGTCAGGCTTTTTTAAAAATACTTTCTATTTTTCAGGCATCTGGGGTTTCACCTATATGACAAAATATGTAAGCTTAGGTTCATTACTAGTAGTTTCAGTAAGCAATATGGCTTTACCTCATATAGTGTTGAATGGCTCATTCTTTTTGCAATCCAAAACATTTTCAGCAATTTTCTCCAGCACCAAAACTCACTGGTATCCATTTTTCTTTGTTCATCCTTTCAGATGACCCAGTTCTCACAGACATATGTTATAAATGAGAAAACCATGACCATGATTATAGGTACCTTTGTTGTCAGTATGATGTCTCTGCACGTTAATATTTTGTCTAGATCTGTCATGGTCTTTCTACCAAGTAGCTAGCTGACTGATGTCTCTTTATTTAATGGCTAGTCAACCATTCTTGTAATTTGTAAGCTAGGAAGATAAAGTTTATTATTACTTCAACTTTTTTGCCAATTTTCATTGAGTTGGCATTGCTTGTTGACATATTCTTAGGGTTTTTAATCTCTCTCTGTATTTATTTGACAGTTGACCAGCTTTTAAATCCTCTTCTTTCGCCTTCAGCAGGAAATTCCGTAAATCTTCTCTGTTTCTAGACATCAAAGTGATATTGTCTACATAACTGTTTTTCCCAGTAATTTAATTTATCATTTCTACTTCTGCTCTAGATTTCTGATGATATATTGTACATGTATTAAATAGGGTGACACTGACCATGTAATGGGAAGGGTTTTGCTAGATAAAATAGCATAACCTATTGCAGATTAGTGGCCTCCAAATGTGTTGTACTATAAACCCCCAAACATCTGCACTCGCATTCAGTGTCTTTTTTTCTGGTAACAAAACACAATTTAAAACAAGTTAATAAAGTTGTGATGTAACATTCTCAATTTTGGAGTGTAGTCAGTATGTTTCCATATTTGACATATTTTATACATACACAAAGTGGGGCGGGACTAAGAAAGGTATTGGCTTCCACTCTGCATGAATGATTTTATCAGAGTTTCACTCACTCATATTTTGGCAGATTTTCAAGTAGAATTGCCTTGAACCTTGAGATGGGTGGCATATAAATTTAATAAATAAAGTAAGCTGCTATAATTTCCCAGTTCTTGTTCTTTCTCCTAGAGGCAGCAATCGTAAAATATTGGGAGAGTTGGGAGAGCACAGCAATGGCAGCTTCCTTGGAAAATACTCAGTGCTGACATTTTCCTACAACCTTTCATCTCACATTCATTTTCCGAGTCAATTCTTCTGCATTTTCTGGGTCTTGTGTGCCAGTTGAGAAGTGTTTTTTTAAAAGCTTTAAACTATTTTTGATTCATTATAGCTCCCTAGTTATATTTCTGAAATGTGGCATGCTTCTTGCCTAGAGACAGTTGTAAGGTATATGCTATTTCTGTTTAATTGAGATAAAAAGATCTCCCCCAAAATCTGTTTCCTTTCCCCAAATTACCCTCAGCTATTTTTTCCACAGGTATAACTGCAGCTTCTTTTAGGCTCTATCTCAATTTGAAAACAGTTGCACACCAAAGCATAATGATAAGCAGATCCTTTCTTAAATTATATAAAAAAATTACCTTAGCTGTTGAGAAATGCATAAAAATACCGAACATTGTTAAAACTGAAAAATAATAGGCTTGATCCTTTCAAAAGCGGAAATATACTGGCAAATGCTATTCAATTCTGCCCAGAAATTTTTTAAAAGGTTACTTACAGTTACCTTTAAAAAAAAGAGTCAACAGTTCAAAGAGGACAAGCTCCATATTCTCAGAAGGAGAAGCTGTGTCTGCAGATGTCAACTATTTCTGTCAAAAGTAAAAAGCTATGGCAGTTGTTGATATCTGCTGTGGGAAAGCACAAAACCTATGATTCCCCAAAGTGAAACTCTAATTCAGATCTGAGCCAAATCCAGAGTCCTCCAACATAATCTTCCAAATTGCCTCGGCAAGGTCTGAATTTAGTCTTATGATCAATATACTTCTCTGCTTATTGTTGGAGAAGTGGACAGAGCAATAATTCAATACGGTTGAAACACAAAAAGGAGCTTCCTTTTGATTTTCAGTGTGAGCTGATTTTCCATCTCCTACAGAGAAGAATTGCTCAGAATCCTGGACAATTACAAACCATGACAATTTGTACAAATGAGAATTTAAAACCCCATAAAGGGTTGCTTCTTCCAAGGGTCCCCCAGTTTTAAAAAAAAGTATTTATGATAAGTTCCCAGCAGTTAGGCTGACACACCCTTGTTTTCCAGCTGGTTTTTTTTTAGCTCTTCTGAAAAATACTTCTCCTTCCCTATCAACCTGAGACAAGTTTTTAAGGAAGATTATTTCAATCTTCTTGCATCAAACCCAAAGATATAGAATCTAACAAACTGGTACCATGAAACTTCAGGACAAGCTCACTAGCCAAGTAATTGGATAGCATTTAAAGAAATCCCCATATTAAAAGGGAATTCCCCTATTAAATCAATGAAGCTCGTGGACAATGGTCTGACTGTTGCTTTGCTCAATGAAGGGAAAGGCACATCTAAGGTATCCTAGCTGAAGTCTTTTCAACAAATCAGAAATTGATAAGTGGCGAAATTCATGTCTATAAGGACTGTTGGTGGAATTAGAAAGTGAAGTCTGCTTTTCCTCTGCAGTGCCATTGTATAAATCCTGTTACAAGAGGAGCTTTAATCTGGCCATTTTGGGGCTTGTCAACATTGGGTCAATTTTTTAGGGCAGACCTGGGCACTTTATGGACCCCTTTGGCTGCCCCTGTCCAACATGTGAGGCTAATCAGAAATTAGAAATCAAATGCAATGATTTTTCTTAGTATGATTTGATTGCTTATTGTATCCTATGACTATTATTTAGTATTGTATGTTATGATTCTTGACAAATGTATCTTTTCTTTTATGTATACAGAGAGCATTTGCACCAAGACAAATTCCTTGTGTGTCCAATCACACTTGGCCAATAAAGAATTCTGTTCTATTCTATTCTATTCCATTCTATTCCATTCCATTCTAAATAAGCATGCTGCAGTGGGCAGTAGTCATCAATGAGTCGGGTCAGCTCTGCACAGTCACCATTTGTTCCTTCAATTGGCTGATGGCCACAGGAGAGCAAGAAGAGAAAGTGCTTTTCTGCACTTGTGCATCACTTGCCCCTCGCTTGGAGCAACCTCAGGAGTTAAGATGATGGAGTTTGAGGACTTCAAATCTGGTTACCTTGGTTCGGTCCTTCCTCTATTTCAATCAATCAATCAGAATAGAGTTGTAAGGAACCTTGGAAGTGTTCTAGTGAAGCCCCCTGCTCAAGCAGGAGACCCTACCCCATTTCAGACAAGTGCCTGTCCAGTCTCTTCTTAAAAACCTCCAGTGGTGAAGCATCTACAACTTCTGGAGTCCAGCTGTTCCACTGGTTAATTGTCCTCACTGTTAGGTAGTTTCTCCTTAATTTCAGGTTGCTTCTTTTCTTGATTAGTCTCCATCATTGTTTCTTGTCCAGTCTGCAGGTGCTTTGGAAAATAAGTTGACCTCCTCCTCTTTGTGGCAACCTCTCAAATAGTGGAATGTTGCTATCATGTCATCCCTATTCCTTCTTTACACTATCCAAACCCAAATCCTACAACCATTCTTTCTATGTTTTAGTCTTTTTTGCTCTTCTTTATGTTTTTTTTTCAGAACCTCAACATCTTTCTTATAATGTGGTGACCAAAACTGGATGTAGTATTCCAGGTGTGGTCCTTGGGAAAATTAATTGTCCACCCCTGATTTAGCAGATACATTTCTACAACTGGAGGTTTGGCATGGTGATTCAAACAAAACCATAAAAGAAAGGACTTCTTTCTAAAGATAACTATTTTTTTAGTTGGTGAGGAGTTATAGAAATAAGCTTCCATGTCCTATTTCAAAATAAGTCTCTTGGCTTTCAGGAGTTAGGAAGTATTTCTCCAACACACCAAAGAGCTGCTTTCCTCCACAGGAGTGGGTATCAACTTTCATGGAGCTTAATAGAAGTGCTTCACACTGCTGGATTTCTTTGGATCCTACTGAGGCTGAAATCTACGTGAGAGAGAGAAAAAAATTTTTTTGTCAAACCCAAGAACTTCACTTTGCAGGTGAATGATAGTAGAGATAAAGACTCATGAAAAACTAAGAGAAAGATGGATCCTTTAGAGGTGACACTAATACCCCCAGATTTTGGAAGTTTTCCCTTTCAATCTAGGGAGAATATTTTCCAGAGGGAAAAGATTCACCTCATCACATCCTTTTTTGATTCCAGTACACACTTATTTTCTGGCCCAAGTCATACTCCTTTAATATGCCTCAAAGAAAAACATTTAGAAGGACCTGTTGCAATTGATCAAGTGGTCTAAAAAGTAGTGATGGGAAGTTTGTACCTTCAGATTTGCAAGATTGATGTCAGCCTTCCCAGGTAAATCAGATAGAAAGGATGACTAGATGAGCTAATTCTACTTTATTGTGAAGCTACATTAGTAGAATCTTAATTCAGGGCAAACTAGCAAGGTCAAGATGAAGTTCAAGAGATGCTGGAAAACATTCCAAATGATCAGCTTGTTTGTCCAAGAAAAACCTAGAATGGCACCGCTCTGTTGGGGGATTGTTTCTGCCTTATTCTTAGGCAAAAAAAAAAAAGCATATCATTTACAAAGGATAGTTGATGCCAGGTCAAGAGACAAGTTAGACTATTTGTCTTGAACTTAGCATTGCCCACTCTGAGGACAGTGGACCAAGAGTAAGGAGGGCATGATTTCAGCCCAGTCTCCAACTGAACCAAAAACTAGAACAGCCTTGAATCCTTACAAGTGCCATTGTTAACCTGCACATGCTCAGTATCACATCTGCCACCTTCTTGAAACAAGACAAATCTAAAAAGTGTTTCCTGGAAAGTCTCAAATATTATCTTTTAGCTTAAAGTCAAATAGTTGAAACAGAGCTCCTGTGCAGTTAATTACTGAGAAACAAACTCGATTCCTTGGCTCTGGAAATGTTGGTGTGTAACTTGACTTTGCTGATTTGCTCTAATTTCAATTACTGGTTTTCCAGACTCTGTTGATGACATTCACTGAGTTTGATCCTGAACTGATTGCCCTGAGCTTGCTCTTTCGTGACTTTGCTAATTCTGCCATTGATTTCAAACCCAAGCCAGACAGATATTTATCTGAAGAGTTATTAGAGGACAGTTGTTGATCTGAAAATGTCTTCGAAGGGTCTCCAGTTTTAGTTTAAATTAAGGAATCAGAAGTGATGGGCTTGGTGTTTGCCTGTTTTTGGTATCTGGAAAAGAAATTGAGCAGGCATTTGGATCAGCTGGTTATAGACCTTTTTGACTAGGACCCCATATTTATTGTTGCTTATAAGTACTCTTCACATTGTTTATATCAGGGGTGTCAAACTCAAGGCCTGTGGGCTAGATCTGGCCTGTGGGATGCTTAGATCTAGCCCATGGGGATGCCCTGGAAAAAACAAGGAATCGCCCTGCAGCAAAATTGGCCTGCCAGCAAAAATGGAGTATGGGAGAGCCGTGTGCGCACACCAACCCCCAAGCTCCAGTTTTGCTGGCAAAGGGCTGCAGGAGGCTGTCATGGCCAAAAACAGGGCCCATGTGTGTGTGCATGGCCCCCCACAGCTCTGTTTTTGCTGGTAGAGGGCTAGCAAAACAAACTAAAAGCAAAACAAAAAAAGGAGAAATGTTTCCCCTTTTGCATTTGAGCATCCAACAAGGGATAGGAAAGGATAAAGGGTAGAAGGAAAGAGAAAGAGAAAGAAGGAAAGATGAGAAGAGAGCAAGGAAGGAAAAAGAAGGAAAGCAGGGAAGAAGAAGAAGAAGAAGAAGAAGAAGAAGAAGAAGAAGAAGAAGA
>BLBF01000021.1:4314032-4324862 GCA_015471245.1 Laticauda colubrina | reverse complement strand
AAGAAGAAGAAGAAGAAGAAGAAGAAGAAGAAGAAGAAGAAGAAGAATGACATCAAACGCAACCCTGATGCGGCCCTCAATGAAATCAAGTTTGACACCCTTGGTGTATATTGTCCTACACAAATCTGTGTCTATCTTTTGTTGTTTCTTGCTGTTTTGTTTTGGTAGTATATCCCTGAAATTTCTAGGCAGGTTGAATGCAGATATATTAAGTATAACTCATTAAAGGAAATGGGAACAAATAAGTATAAATTGAAAATAGGAAAGAATCCAAGAATATACACATACCAAGAATAAATCAGTTGGGCTTGTTTTCTCCAGAAATCAAGATGTATATGTACTTGGCAAAGACAAAAAGCAAAACAAACAAATACAATTAAAGAACTCAATTGAAATTGCACTTCTAGTTGTCACACACCTTCTCTATAATATTTAAAGAATAAAAATGAGAACAGACTTCGATGTTGTTTGCTTATATGTATTAGATGTTACACTGTAAGATCAATGTGAAGCATTATCTCTTTTGTTGACTTCACTTTTACAGTTCTGATTTGTTTGCTTTGCTTCTTCCTTTCTTCCTACCTTCCTACTACATTTTGGAGGTCGTACCCTGCTGCCCCACCACTCCCCAGCCCAGCTTGTTATGACAATGTTTCTCCTTAGAATATCTCTCAACTCTTGACAGCACATTTCAACCACTCATCACTTGGCTTATTTATTTAATTTTTGAGGCAAAAGAAGACAAGTGCCCGACTAACTTTCTACCTAGATCCTAAATATGCCTCAAACCCTTTTGAAACTGAAGTGTTTCTTTATTTAATAGATTTTTATTCCGCCACTATTCCATCACAGATTTTGGTGGTTCACAACCATTGGAGAAAAAAAAAACAATAAAATATCCACAACAAACAAATAAAAGTAATTAATCAATTCATACATCTGAGGTTTCTGAATTTCTTCCTTTTTTTTTTTTTTTAACAATGTAGAAAAAGTTATTAAAATGGGGGTAGATTGGGGTGGGTTTCTACCAGTTCTGTCCATCTCTGTAGAACTGGTAGCTCTGAAGAGTAGCAGACGTAGAACCGGTTCTGTGTCTGCTGATGTTTTTGCCCACCTGCCCACCTAAGCTCTTACCTGACCTTTATTTCCTGATTTTTTTTCAGCTTCAGCTGCCGTGCGAGGCACGGCTGCAGTTAAAAAAGCAGGAAAAAAGGGCTTTTTGGAAGGTTGTTTCTCTGCGTGCAGCATGCTGATGATGATTTACAGGCATGTGCTGGCAGCGTGCACATCGTTAATCACCAAACCTCGTAAATGACTGAACTGGCAGTTAACCCTGTCGGATCCCTCCCCTGGGGTAAATTGAAATTTGGGGGAGGAGGAAGGCTGTTCCAAAGTATGATATACCCATAAAGAAAGTGCACCTACTCAGGAGCCTTACTTCATGAAAGCAGAGAATCAGGAGCAAGAAATTATGGGTGGCTGATGCTCTTCAAAGTTATAGAGAGATACCACAGCCGAGAACACCAGCTGGAAGGCAGATTCTGGCCAGTGCAATCTTCCTGGGTCAAAAGGATATTGTGAGATAAACCATGTGTACTCCAGACACTGGTTCTTCGTGACTAAACTGCAGAAATAGAAAATATTTTGCAGTCAGCTCAGAAGTTGAACTGCCAGGATTCTTCAGAATCCTTCTATGCTCATAACTGTGGTGGAGCTGACAGGAGCGTTAAGCCCTACTTTTTCTTAATAACTTGTGGAAGTAATTAATCTGCAGATAAAGAGATGTTCCCTCTGTGGCAAAGGTAAGAATTCTTGTGGTGAGTTAAATCTTCTTTCAAAACAACAAAGAAAGAAAGAAAGGGAGACTTTGATTTAAAGATTCAAGACTCCTTTTCGAAAAGGTTCATAAAAAGATCTAAGAAAGTTTTAAAATGGATAAAGGAAATGTCTTTCCTGTTTTTTATTTTTATCATCTTTACTTTTGATAAAAGAGGTTTGGGGTAAATTTGCATTAAACCAGTTAAAGAGACCAGTCCTGCATAGAAATGCTTGCTGTTTATTCTTTAAAGAGTGTATTTAATTGGCAGACTCTACATAATAAAAGATAAGGTAAAGAAACAGACTGTGAGGTTTAGTTGCCATGGAGATGTGCTGTGTGTTGTAGCTAAAGCTACAGAGAGCTATCAAAATGAAAGGGCCGAGACACAAAAAGATAGTAAGGGGAAAAAAAGAGAGAGTTGTCTTGTTGGAAACACCTTCATTTCTAGATTACTATCATAAAAATGGCTACTAGAAAAAAGGCAAGAGATGGCAGGAGGGGTTTATGAGAGCAACCTACAGAAAATCATAATTACCACAAGATACACTTCAGAAATCATTTGAACAGATGGGAAATAAATAGAGGCTTTTGAAAAAAACAATGGATGAAAGGTTTATAAAGTTGAGAAAAGAGATGAAAGAAGATGTTAAAAAGATGGAAAGTTCTATAAAGCAAACATCTGGAGACTTACAGAGATGGCTAAATTGACTTCCTTGATTAGAGAAAAGATAATATCTATATTTATGTGTGACTGGAAACTCCTTATAATTTTTTTTTTTGCATGAAACAGAAAAAAATGCTCTTTGATGGTTAGAAAAAAAGATAATAAAAAAAAGTTTTTGTAATAATAGAATCAGAAATCATTTTGCAATCATATTTAAATTCACTGCAAAGAAAACTGTGATCTTTTATTTCTTTTTTATCTTTTATTTCCACACTTTTTCTTTCTTTTATCTTTCTTTTCTTTATTCTGTATTAGTTGTATTAAAACTTTTAAATCCTTTTAAAACTTTTACATTTATATCAAAAAGAGGTTTCCTGTAGATGTTTGTATCAGGGGACTGACATTGCACTTAGAAAGAAACCCTGTAAGTACTTTCATGTAGAGCCACACAGATTTGGGGTACACTCAAAGTTATTGGGAAGGCAAGTCAGGGGTCAAAACACAGCTATTATGCACCCATGTCAGTGATTACCTACAAACAGCTGGGCTACTGCAGTCTGGGTCAACTGAAACATCTAAGAGGTTTTCAGAAGCAGTCCATCTTAACGTCACCTGCAGTAATCCCAATGAGAGATGGTGGGGCATGAATTATTGTCTCAAGAGACTGTGGCTCCAGATATGGCTGCAACTGGCACAACAGCTGGTCATCTAGCAATAGCTGTGAATATCAAGGATCCCTAAGTCATAGACCCTTCATCAGGGACTTTGCGACTCCAGCAAGAGACAAGACTGGATTAAAATGGAATAGTGTTTTATAACCTCAGAAGTGATATAACAGAATGACAGTTAGAAGGGACCTTGTAAGTTATCTAGTCCAACACCCCCTCCCACCCAAGCAAGAGATCCAGAGGTGGTATTCAGCCAGTTCTGACAGATTCTGGAGAAACGGTAGTGGAAATTTTGAGTAGTTCGGAGAACCGGTAAATACCACCTATGGTTGGCCCTGCCCCCATCTATTTGCTGCCTCCCAAGTCCCAGCTGATCAGCCGAGTCTTCTTTTGTTGCCCTGCACAGGAGAATGGAGCTGGAAAGCAGGTTAGTGGGGTGAGGAGGGAATGGAGATTTTGCAGTATCCTTCCCCTGGAGTGGGGTGGAAATGGAGATTTTACAGTATTCTCCCCTTGCCATGCCCACCAAGCCATACCATACCTACCAAGCCATGCCCACAGAAGCGGTATAAAAAACATTGAATAGCACCACTGAAGAGACCCTATACAATCTCTGACAAATGACACTCCAGTCTCTTCTTGAAAGCTTCCAGTGAAGCTCCCACAACCTCTGAAGACAAGCTGTTCCATTGGTTGATTGTTCTCATTGTCAGAAAATCTCTCCTTATTTCTAGGATGAATCTCTCCTTGATCAGTTTCCATCCATTATTCCTTGTCTGGTTTTCAGGTGCTTTGGAAAACAGCCCCTCTCTGTGGCAGCCCCTCAAGTATTGGAAGACTGCTATCATGTCTTACCTGGTCCTTCTTTTCACTAGACTAGCCATACCCATTTCCCATAACTGTTCTTCATATGTTTTAGCCTTGAGTTACCTAATCATCTTTGTTGCTCTAATATGTCCATTACTACCACAGAGTAGGATTTCCAATTCATTTTTAATGAAGTTAAATCAATCACTCTTTTTGTTTAATTTAAATCTTTCTTTCAACTGTAAATACGTAAACCAGCGGCAGATATGTCCCTCTGATTCTAGCTCTTCTTTAGACTTGAGGGTGGGATCACCATAAATGATATTATTTTACCACTATTGTCTCCATCAAGAGACAAGATTGGAGATATAGCAAACAGTTGTATCTTACTAGATTTAAGCTCATCATGAATGGTGTTTTTCATGCTATTGCTCCATGTTTCTTTTAATTTAAGCAACTTCAAACTAAGAGCTGGTACTGAATATGCTGATTGGATATAAACCAGAGGCTAAAAGGCCATTGGTTGTTTAGCAATTGAAGGACTCTCCAGTTCTGGAATGCTTGGGACATTCTTAGTCATTTTCAATATTTCTTTTCTGAAACCAAATAAGTATGCATATGAAGATCGACTTCATCTTTTTCTGTACCTGTTTTTTTTTAATGAGACAGAGTAATTTATTCACTACTGTTGTTGCTGTTACGCCTCTGAACAGAGCCAGTCTTCCCTAAATCATTTTTGTCCTTTTTGCCACACTTAATAAGATTTTCACTTAAAATTCGTTGTGCTTTTGCAAAAATTAGCTATTTCCCTTGAGCCTGCAGAAACCAATCCCTTAGGGCAGAGTTTCTCAAAACTATAGTTTGCCACACAGCTGGGGGATTGCAAGCAACAGAAAATGGGGAGAGGGGGGCAAGTTTAAGATGAACAGGTTTTTGATGGCAAATTAGGAATGCTGTGAAACCTTACTGGAAGCTGGAAAAGCCAAGTGGACAGCAAAACTCACTCTGAATTTTGGGAGATCGCTCAACCCATGTACCCATCTGTCCTGTTAGCTGGTGACTTATGGCGTGCTGTGCAATAGTATATCAATGAGCATCCACCGAAGCTTCCTGCTTTCCTCAAAATGGCTAATGCACGATTGTGCTGACACACCACAAGTTCTGCCCCTGTAGGGCTTGCGTCATGACAGTGTGGCACTGCTTTCATCGTTCTGCCCCCCATTGACCTTCCCTGTGGAGGCCATGATTTATACTCCATCTTTGTAGTAACTGTAGAAGCATATGTATTTATGAAGTTCAGTATTTTTATTCTGTAATTTTAAATTTCTGGCTTCTTAAAGTGGAAGAAAAAAAATCAGATGGTTAAAGAGAGCTCATGGGGATACTAGCAGTATTGCTGATGAAAGTCAAGCAAGTGCCATGAATATTTCATTTCCTTTAGAGTAAATGCTATATTTCTTGCCCAACTGTAACCCCAAAGAAAGCATTAGCTTTACACAGAGAGGTGGGGTCAGTCAAACTTGCTAATTATTTTAGGGAATTGTAATGTCTAAAAATTGGAAAACCCTTGACTATCTGGTAGATGGTGCTTTCTTCCATTTCAGACTGAGCAATCCTCTGTGGGGCAAGAACTGCCCTTAATGTTCTTGGAAAGCTGAGGGCTATATGGTGTTATCGCACAAATAAAACAGAGCTGAATTGGGTGCATCAGGGTCCTTTGACCCTGATATGCCTATTTGTGGGCTTACACTGTTACCTTTCATCTACTTTGCCCTTAGATATGATACGAAAGTTGGGCTTCAGTTTTCATAACAAACAAACAACCAGAACAAACTGTGAAGGCTTAACAACAACAATGAAAACAACAACAACAACAACAACAACAACAACAACAACAACAACAAAGGTGGGGATATTCACCTTTGTTTCAGATACCCTGGATTAAAAAACAAATGCTTTCTCCAAGTTGGAAAAAGTGGCTTATATTGGGGTGAGTGCAGGGGTGGGATTCAAAAATCCCAATAACCGGTTCTCTGCCCAGGTGCTGGGTGGGCATGGCCATGGTGGGAGTGGCCTACCAGAACTTCCAGGAGGGCAATTTTTCACCTTCTCCGGAGTCCAGAGGCATCTGGAGAGCCTCTGGGAGGGCGAAAATGGCCTCCCCTGGGCTCCGGAGGCCCTCCAGAAGCCAGAAACAAACCTAGGAGGACCTTTTTGCACTCTCCCAGTGCCTCTGCATGGACCCTGCACTTACTTGCATCCAAAATGGGCCATGTGGAGACTCCTGGAAGGGCTAGGGCGGGCTGGGCCAGCCAGTTGGTTCAATTACTGGTTCTGCAAACCAGATATAAATTTAACATCTGGTCCTCCCAAACCGGCCTGAACCGGCTGAATCCCACCATTGGGTGAGTGGGTTCATAATTAACACTCTTCTCTTGGCAGTTGCAGCATTTCACATTATATTTTTTTACATATCCAGATTTAAAACATTTTTTAAAAGGAAAGGAAGCATACAAAAAAATGGGGAGTAACTCTCTCCCTTTCTCATTCTAAAATACATATGGATCATCTCTCATCAAAATTTGATACCCGGATGTTTCACCATAAATATACACTTAAAAAAGTACAGCCCTCATAAAGCCATAAAATACAGAAATAAAATCAGCAGGTAAAACACACACGCGCATGCACACAGACACACACACACACACACACCCCTACTTAAAATCCTTAGACATATATTGTTAAGTGGTTTCCAGTACATTCCTTTCTTAGTTGTGAATACACTTGAGATGGAAAGCCAAAATTGTGCAGGGTAGAAAGGTTTGCTGGGCTTAAAAGTCCAGCCTCCCCTCTTGGAAACTCACTAGGGACTGAGTTGGTCACTCTCTCTCAGCTCAACCTATCCACAGAATTATTGTGAATAAAGTTGGAGGAGGATATGCTTCCTCTGAAAGAAAGAAGGGAGGTAAATTTAATAAATGCTTTAGGAGTTCAGTATATGTTGAAGAGAAGGGGGAAGAAAGAAGCAACAGAGAAAGTTAAGGTGAATATGGACAGTTACATTAATGGATTTTGCTTAGTTTTGTGTACTTATGGCAAATTTCCTCAAAATGGACAACTGTAGAAGCAGTAGAACTTTTGAGCAAGTCTTTCCAAGGACTGCATTTGAAATACTTATGGAGCCTCTGAGATACACACAAGCCAACACCATAATTAATGAAGGATACCATGGGCATGAAAGAGGAGACAAATCCTGACCTGATAGTGTTGCTTCTGTACAACATTTCTTTTAAAACAATGGAAATATCCAAGAGACTATTATATCTTCTCCTTGCCAGACTGCAAGAAAACTCAAATCTTATCCTTATATGCCCATAGGATGTAGTGGTACATGTCAATTTTACTGCTTTGAAATACTGGTAAGAGATCAGTTAGATTAAGTTATTCTTCATATCTTGACCATCTGACCCCATATTTATAGCCTGAAGAGATAATAGTTCAGGACCTGACGTAGATTTGTATTGCCTCATGTACCATGCATAAGAAGCCTTCGTAACATTTTATTCATTGTTTTGCCACATTCAAATTGCAACCTATTTTCTTCAGCCCCAAATAGAGTAGGACATGTCAACAGCTACTGGCCTCCAGCCATCAGAGTCCATTAAACAAGAAATTTCAGCTACCAACATATTTGAGATAATTAAGAAAAGGTTCTTCTATATATTCAATCAGGATGCATGCTATATGCTGTAATAGAAAACAGAGAAAGCAGCAGCTGTAGCAACAGCTGTAGTGGCTTGTATTTCTGCTGCAATGTGATGGGTAGTAGATTGTAGATTGAAAGGTGAAGCATTTGCTTCTGGCCAGTTTCTCTTTGCACTGAGCACCTTAGTGTAAGGACTGAAATTGGCAAGATAGTAATCAGTAATTCTCAGCCAAATAGACCTTTTATGTCAGCAGGCAGTTGATCTCTCCAAATTTCAAGCCCAGGAAATGAATGACAAAAAGCCCATTGGTCCAAATAGTTGGGAGAAAAACACCTAAGAATTTCTGGAACCGAATACATGCATACTTTGGTGTAGCTGTAGGCGTAGACATGCATTAAATATTGATATAGGTCTGTAATTCCCACTATTCTTCACTATTCTACATATTTATGACATGCAAAAAACAAATTAGCTTGCATTCGTGAGTCTGTAAAGCTTTTGCTGATGTTGAACATGAAGTTGAGTCCTTGGAGAGCTGAAATCTGTTCCTGTGCTTGGTGAATCTGATACAAGATTGGTCTATTCCTAGGACTTCTCCTGCTGCACCATAAGAGGACAGACCATACTCCAATGTCAGAACCAAATACTGGCTAGAGATCCTCTTGCAGCCTCATTGCTGATGTTGAACTGGTCCAGAAGAGCAGTCAATGCCTGGAATGCACTACCTAATTCTGTTGTTACATCCTCTAACCCCCACTACTTTAACCTCAAACTATCCACTATTGACCTCACCCTTTTCCTAAGAGGTCTGTAAAGGGCGTGCATAGGTGCACTATTGTGCCTACCGTTCCTGTCCTATTGTCCCCATTTATTCCTACCTCTTTCCTGTATTCTTACTCAAGTTTATACTTATACTTTATTTCTCAGTGATTGAGAAATAAAATAAAATGAAAAAAAAATGAAAAAGAGCTGAAAGGAGGGAATTTCTCTGACTTCTACGTGTTCTCTGAAGAACACAGAAATTCTCCGTTTTGGAAATCCCTAGGCAGCAAGGAAGATACAGGAGATTTTAAGGGGATTGAGTTCAGGTGACTTCTGGACAAGGCACAGCAAACTGAAGATGGTTCTGTGAAGACAAAGCTGATGATCACAGCAAAGACTAAGGAGTAGACCTCCTTAGAACCTCTCTGGATGATGGGATGACTAAATTAGCTTCTTATAGAAAAAGCAATATCTACATTTATGGTTGACTGAAAACCCATTGTAGACTTTTTGAATAGAATGGAAAAAATGAACATGATTTGTGGTTTCAATTATTAGGGGGAAAACTGGTTAACAGAAAACAGCAAGCTTTCTTATGTAATCAATGAGATAAATTTGTAACTGTACTTATATTTGTTGCAAAGATAATCGAAGCTTCTTTCTCTTTCTCTTTATTTTTATTTTTTTTTCTTTCTGTGCTTTTTTTCTTTTCTGCTTTTCTTTTTTGATAATTTGTGTTAGTTAGTCATGCTCTTCATAACACTTTCAATAATTTCAGTAAAAAAAAAAAAAAGTTAAGGACAAGGGAATCACCCATATGTGCTTTGACTGGCTGCTCTTCGTGAGGAGATCACAGGTCAATGGTTTTCTGCAGGTGTGAGTGCCAGGAAATGACATGATTAGGCACCTTGCTCACAAAGGATCACTTTCTAATCATTTTCAGAAATTGCTCATCAACTATTTTTGAGCTATTGGAGACCTTTGGAACAATGTTTTGGAAAAAGCTGGGAGAGTCTGCCTTAAATCCTACATGGAAGAAAATTTTAATTGTAAACTTAAAGAATCAGAAATAAACAGCAAAAAGCTAAAGGCTAGGTCCCACTGGCCGACGAATGCAAAACGTATGCAAAAAGGACACAGCGGATGAGCAAAATTTCGGGGGTGGCTCCATCCGTTGTTATCCACTCCAAAAAGTGGCCCAAATTTGCATAAACAGAACGGAAAAGAATGGAAAGGAACGGACGGGGGTAGGACATACCGGGGATGTTAAATGGATGTTCGTAGGAAGCCTAGCGGATGGAAGTGGATGGAAGCGGATGACACATCCGAAGGGCTTCCGGGGGAGAATTGCGAAGCGGACGCATAGCGGAAGGGGCGGATGCGTAGCAGATGACGCAGATGCATCACAGACGTCTATAGGATGCATAGCGGTTGCATAGCAGATGCATAGTGGATGCAAAGCATTCACTGCGCATGGGGGACTATGAATTGCGTCAGCTCTGTGGATATAAAAGGATGCAGCTCGCAAGCAGTCAGCATTCAGAGGAAAGACGTGCTGCCACAGACATCTTTGAATAACACCATGGTTCGTCAGTCAGGGAAGAAGAGAAAGCCTGTACCTACTCCTGCCAGCCCTGGCAGGAAGGACAGAACCACCATCCTACCCCCTGGCACTGACTCTGAAGCTACTGGTGCTGCTGGTGCTGCTGGTGCTGCTGGTGCTTCTCCTGTTGGTGCTGCTGGTGCTTCTCCTGCTGCTGGTGCTCCTGGTGCTTCTCCTGCTGGTGCTGCTGGTGCTTCTCCTGCTGCTGGTGCTGCTGGTGCTGCTGCGACTGCTACTGCTGCTGCTGCTGTGCTGGACCAGCCCCAAGGCCCTCAAAGCCCTGCTGCTCAAGCCCCTGAAGACCCTGCTGCTGAAGCCCCTGCCAGAGGGAGGAAGAGGCAAGGGAAGGAGAAGGGAGAGAGGAAACAGTACACCATTTCCAAGGACCATGAGGAGGAGGTGCTGGAATGGCTGAGGGAGAACGAGTACCTCTGGAGAAAGGGCCACAGACTCTATCGCGACACCAAGAAAGAACAGGCAGCTTGGAGAGACATGGCAGAGAGCCTGAACTACACTGCAGATGTACTCCTGGGATGGTGGAAGCACATGCATACCTGGTATGGCAAGCTACACCTGAAGAAATCTGGGCAGGTCGCTGTCAAGCTCACTGACCGGGACATGTACATCATGGCCAAGTGCAGCTTCCTGGAGGGTGAGGTCCGCCACCGAGGAGCAGCCCCTCTGACACCCCTCTCCCACAGACAGCCAGTCCCTTTCCAGCCAGGAGACAGCTGCCCTGTCCAGGCAGGTGTCTTCGGAGGACCCCACGGCAGAGACCCCCCCCCCCCCCCCCCCCC
>BLBF01000021.1:4270341-4305061 GCA_015471245.1 Laticauda colubrina | reverse complement strand
ATTATTATTATTATTATTATTATTATTATTATTATTATTATTATTATTTTGGCTCCTTTTCAATTAATGCTTCAGTCAATCAAACGGTTTAGAGTGTGTGAAAATAAGGCAGTTTATCAGACTTCTGACTCAATCACAAAGGAGAACATTCCTCCAATCCAGTGATCAATTAGTCTGTCACTCTTTTAAAAAAGACAATTATGAATGCTTTGATTTCATGCTGATACTTCTGATCTGTCACTTAGGGTTGACAATTTCATTGTACATGACAATGTGAAAATGTGTGTCAAGGACAGGGTTCAACACTGTTCAACACTGAACAGCTCCTAAACCACTCTTTTAAATAGGCATAACAACTGCTGATCTACCAGAAACATTTTGTCTTCCTAAACTCATGCAGTATTTCTATTGAGCTAGCATCCTCTGTTTCCTTTAAAACTATTGAGGAAGCCACCAAACCTCTATGTAGAATTTTGTGTACAGACAATTTACAATTATTCAGGCTTTTTATGTCTGGTTTTTGTTTGCCAGACTTTCTTGTTTAGTCAAGTTCACAGTGCTACAGAAAGACCAAGCGGCTGAGGTTTCCTAAATCCTGATTTTTTTCCCATAGTTTCTGCATGATCCTAAATCTCCAAAGCACTCAATCTGGGTAAACCTCTTTCAGAAAAACTAAAATTAATTACAATAAAATGAACATTTACCTAAAAGTAATGGAATCATGCGTACATGCTGGTGTTATTCCCAAAGCATCAGGGACTAATTTTTGTTCATATTATAAGAGGAAAGTTATTTCAGCAAGCACTTTCTCTGCATATATATATATTTCTTGCACATATTATGTTGAGTGTGTCGATATAGAATAACTACTCTTTCCCCTTTGTCTTTCTCCACTCTTCATTTTAATGGCTGAATGCTTTTCTCCTCCATTTTGTATTGATAAATGGACTCAAGGCCTCAAAGTTAATGTATTTGACATAGTGTCATATCCAAGAGGCAAGAAACTATCTGGGCCCACAATTTACCTCTCCAAGATATGAAGAAGGCTTTCACTTTATCTAAGGTCATTTAACTGAAGATGTCTGGAATTGAACTTGGCAACTTTGCTATGCCAAACAGATGCTCTGTCACTAGTTCCTGTCTGACAGGTGGGAGACTTGGAATTTAAATTTTATGTGATGGCCAGGAAAGAAAGTAAAGGGACATGTACACTTATGATGGCATCAGTATTCACCTCAGATTTGGTTACTTCTTCCTAAGTTTCACAATCTTATTGTTCTGGCAAACACAAACCTATTAAGAAAAAAGAAGAAGAGCGTTTAATAATAGAAGTATTTTGTTTCCACCAATTAATTTATACATAAAGAGGTTACTAATTAATATTGAGAAGCTGACTTGTCTAAATAGGGCTTTGATTTCTTTTCCACACTTCATTCCACATTGATTATATGTGCCTGGGCACTCTTTACTGCCACACACAAAAAATGGTCTTTGCGTTTAAAATGAATTTGCACAGCTGACTTTTCCATAAAAGAACGAAAAGGCCGTTTTATAACCCAGCTATCTTTTTTTCACCATGAAAAAAAAATATGCACAGGATAGGAATTTTAATCCCATTCAAAGTCTGGCAATGTCTTCTAAACTGAATCAACTTCATTAAATTCATGGCACAAGATAGAAAAATAGAAAAGAGCGAGGCTCAGATATTATCCAGAGAGATATCATGGCTTGCTGTATGGATCTCACTAATTTGGCAACAAAGGAGACTTTACTGCCTCATTGATTCCCATCAATTATGAATATAGCTCCTTAAACATCTGTAGCTCATTTAAAGAAGAGTAGGAAATATTGAAACGAAAAACCTGTTTGTCTAGAAATCTCTCTAATATAGATTTTAAATCCAGAATCTTTTGATAACCTCAGAATGTGCAGACTTGTTGTAGAGCAGGGGTGTCAAACCCGTGGCCCATAGGCCAGATGTGTCACACACTGGCCATGCCCACGCCCAGTTTAGTGAAGGGGGAGAAAGTCCCGATACCTCACATGACAATGCTGTGTCAAACTCGAGTTTGACACCCGTGTTCTAGAGGAATCAACTTGGGGAAGAAGCTGAAAAAATTCTGGATCTGTGGATACTGAGCTTTAACAAGTATTGTAGGTGGAGAAGTTTGCTCTAGATCTGTGGATGCTAATTCATATGCCAAATGGGGCTTCAACACATGCCTATTTGGGAGCAGGAATCCAACACCCAGAGATATGAACATCTGAGAAAGGCCTTAAAGTTGTTAAAGCATATACAAAATGCTTTATGGGGTGACTTGCACATTCTGTTACTAGCTCTATGGAAAGCAATTAAGATTTAGAATTAAATCTCACTTCTAACTTGGGAAGGAGATGGCAAGAGAGAAGCTATCATGTATTATTAAAAATAATTTAATTCTATTTTGTCCCTCCCCTTTTTATATTTTTCTTTACTGGTAAGGTTCACATATCATAGATCATGATGAGGCTTTAAAAAAAAACTTGGCCTTAACAACTATGTGTGAATCCAGCTCTGTAGACTGTAATTTATATTCTGTAGTTTAGCAGGACCTTAGGCTACTGTGGCATGTTCAATGAACCATATTTTTTTAAAAAAACAATAACTTAGCATATGTGGATCCATACATACTGAGGGGGTGGGATGGAGAAGGGTGTGGCAGCAGCTGTTTATATTACTAGCATTGTAGCACAAATTTCCTCAAAAGTAAACCTCACTATTGGTCTTAGTTCTGGTAAAAGACTGTAGGAAAAGTAACCAATCATCTAAGTTTGACAGCACCCACAGATTCAGAAAGAGAACATGGGGGAATATATAAACATTGCAGTTCAGAGCTGTGAGGCTAGATGTTTCTGGAGGGAACTGGACGTTTCCATAAAGCAACTTTGCCTTCTGCCCAATCTGATCTCACAGTAGACCATCATATACCTCTCTGCTGTGTTCACAAGGGAGCCCTTAGCAACCATTGTCCCCGGTTCCCAATTCATTTCCTTGGCTCCATTGATTATCTGCAAAGAACAGAATGAAATTCATAAAACAAAAGAATGGAAGATTGCTTTTCCAAATAAATTCATTATAGTCTATGTCCCCTGAGATATGCAGCAGCTCCTTCTCTCAATATGCTCCCACTTCTGAGTGACTGTCAATCCTGGGGTTATCCGACTATATTGAGAGATAATCTGAAGAACCTTTGACCAGTGCAGAAAAAAACAAAACCTACGGATTAGGAGGGCTGGAGAGCTGGGCACTGGGAAGCTGCTTTTTTTGGCCAAAAAACTCGATTCAATCTCAAATTTCTTGGTTCTGCTCTGCATTTAATTTTCAAATGGAAGTAGGCTTAAATGGTTAGACCAGAGGAAGAAAGAGGGACAGCCAGAAACTGAAGCATGCCGAAGTTGCAAAATCCCATCTCTTTATCTGGATACCAAACAGCCATAATCAAATGAGAGACTTAATTACCTAAACGCTTGCTTGCTTGCTTGTGCATATTATTGAAAGATAAAGGCCCACGTTTGAGGCAGACGTAATTTGGATGACTGCACCCATGTAGTTTTCTTTATGGTGTTACAGAAATAGAGACCATTATCCTTTTAGAACATTGTTTGGCTTCCTAATCCTGCCAATGGTTCAGGGATTCTGTCAGGGGTCTCCAACCCTCAGTCCGTGGATGGCACAGGGTTGTGGCACGCCAGCATCTGGACCATGCAAACAAGTGAAGCGTCATCCACAGGATGCAGGCAGTACTCAAAAGCACGTCCTCCAGTCCGTGGAAAAACAGTTTTTCTACAGTTTGACAGTTTCTCTACAGAACAGGTCCCTGGTGCCCAAAAGATTGGGGGCTGTTCTAAATGATTCAAGAAGAGATTAAGGCCAATCTTGCTTTCCAGAACTACCCAGCTTGGATTGGTGCTGACATCTGCAGAGATAGGGACATGGCTCCTATTAAGACCTGGATCTTAAGACAAGAGACTGAAGACCTAATGATGCTTAAATACAACTTCTAGGATCCCTATTGGTCCCGCTGACTTTGTTGCTCAAAATTTTGGTTCAGCAACATCCCATGGATGAGACATTCTTTATGACATGGATCTCCAAACTTGGTGACTTTAAGACTTGTGGACTTCAACTCCCAAAATTCCCCAGGCTGGCTGGGGAATTCTGGGAGATGAAGTCCACAAGTCTTAAAGTTGTCAAGCTTAAGGACCCCTGATTTATGAAAAGGCTTTTTGAAGGAGGCATTCTGCACATGAACACTTTTTAGGATATGTGTGTTTTTCAGGATGAGAAAAAATGTATTTGACCAGGTCTTTCCAACCTTTTATTTGAAGTCCAAACCTATGACTCATCTCTTAGAACAGCTTAAGTGGTTTTGTTTTGTTCCACTAGTCAAATATTTCTGCACATTTTATAAGCCATTATAATCTTTCTTATTAATAGTTGCATTTTATCCTTTGGCTGTTATTACAAGCTGTCCGGAGTACTGTTTGTTATTGGAAGGCATATAAATATTAATAGATGATAAATAAATAGATAATGAATACTAAATAAATAAATCATGGCATTTATTTGATTCTTAAATTGCACTTCAGGCCCCAACAGCAACAGCTGTGACAGGTCATAGGCTAACCTTTAGATTTGGTTAATTCTGCCAAAGCACAGGGAAGATGGGGAGAGTGTTCGATTGCCTCTCCTGGCTCACAAGGAGGATGGGGGGGAAAAAAAAGGCAGCCAAAATTGGAGCAAGGCTTTGTAACTTACAGCACAAAGGCTGCCCAGCACAGCAGGCCCAGATGTTCTCCTCTCAATCCAGTCTGAACATGTTTGTTGTCTATTTAATGGAGACAGCTGTTTTTTGTTTTTGTTTTAACCAAACAAAAGAAGGAAATGCAAAACTGTAGTCCTGGTTTTCAATGCAAGTGCAAAAAAAATAAATAAAGCCAGTGCTGCTTACATTCTTTGTGCGATGCATGCCTTCAGCTCTGCACCAAGAAGAAACCAAGGCCACCGCCATGTGCTCCCAGATGCATCTATGCCTTTTTCAGATGCTGCTGTGCAACAAGGCGACCAGATTCTTCTTCCCACCGACCCAAATGCTTCACTGGAACTTATCTGTGTATTTCTCTCACAGGCTCTGTGCTCTTGCAATTCTGTCTCCAGGCCCCTGTTTCTTTAAAGCTATTGATTTCGCTGGACCAAGCCCAAGCCTATTGGTATGTTCACATTAATGACAGCTCTGTTGAGTAGCAGGGAAGAAGGTGCAGTTAATCAAGTGCTCTCAAGGCTCTTGAGCAGTGTTTTCCTTCTGCTAAATTGCTGACTCTTGCTGCATACATCTTCTATAGCAAAGGACACAGTCACCTCCTGCGGAGGAGGCTCTCCTGCCCCTCCCCCCCCAGCAGTAAAACTGTCTTAGCCAGCTATCTGAAGCGACAAAACAGCATTTTTCACTACTAGTCAGAGAATTCAACAGGGACTAGAAGCTCTGTTTTTAGAAGTCTGTTGGCACATCAGGGGAGAGGAAACCTTTACAAGTGCTAGTACTGCACAGTGTATCAAGAAATGAGTTGCTGATCAAGGACTGACTTTCATGTCTGAATAAAAAGATATTGGCATTGCTAGCACAGGGGAAAAAGAGAGAGAGAGAATGCAGTCATAGATTGAAATCTCCTCATTGGCCCAATTAATATTACTTCTTTGCTGGTTGCAAGCTGAATTTCGTCTTCGTGAAGGGGATTTTTGTGTCTGTCTCTTTTTGTTTTTTTCTGGGAAGATTCAGCTGCTAAGGTGGATCGAGATATGAGAGACACTTTTCTGGATTTCATTTGCAACTGACAGCGTGACTAGATCTCACTTAAAAGGTGTTATTAGTGCTAGAGCAAACGTTACTCTCTCCCCCCCCCCCTCTACTGAACGAGGACAAACGTAAAGAATGCTCCGTGAAGAGAATCCTGAGTGGAAACTTGAGAGTACCTTCTCACGCCACAGATGTTACCTGATGTATACTTTCCATGCAAAGCAACTGCATGTATGTGTCATGTGACAAGACAAATTTGTACCTCGTACAATAAATCTAGAATAAATCCTGGTCAGGAAAACCAGAGCTGGCCTCAGCTCGACACAGCAAAGCCCTTGGAGGAAAGCCTACCCTGACAACGAACACGGCCAGACCACGATCCGAGGACCGTCCGTTATTTCTTAGACCTGCATCTCTCGCCACTTCACGATACCTTGTGGACCGGCCCGTAAAGTGCGGACTGGGCTTTGCTGGCTTCCCGGCGGTGCGGATTTTGGCTTTTTGATTTTTGTTGGCGAAGTGAGGTGGGGGTGGGGAGAGGGGGAGGGGGCGAGGCGAGAAGAAAACTTTGGCTTCAATTCGTGGGGGGGGGGGGGGAGCGGCGGGGGAGAGAAAGGAAATGTTGGTGTGGCAAGAGTAAGGGGAGCCTCTGACAACTCACGCATTATCGCTGTCGCCGACGACGCACACACACACACACACACACACACACAGAGCCACCCTGCAATCTCAGCCCGGCGCTTCTCAGGCTCCGAGTCTCTTTCCTCCTCCTCTTCCTCCTCCTCCCGCACAGGCGTGCGCGCACACACAGGGACACATACACACACATGCGCCTCCGCCGCCGCCGCCACCCGGCGCTCTCTCGCAAGACTCCGGGATAGCGCAGCCGGGCCCTGCCGCCCTCCGTCTCGGACGCAGTGCCTCCCCGCAGACCCTGCTGCCTCGCCGGCAGGCGCGATCGTCTCCCGCCGCCCGCTCGCCCCCTCCCTTTCCCGGCCCCAAAGCAACGGCCCCTCTCGCCACGCCACCGGGGAGCCTCCATGTGTTTGGGGGAGAGGCAGCCGCCGCCGCCGCCGCCGCCGGTCGCTGAGCCTCCCCGCAGGCTGCTTTCCGGCGACCGCCGCTTCTCTTGGATTCCCGAGCGCGAAGGCGAGGCCAGAAGCAGCAACAGCAGCAACAACAGCAGCAACAGCAGCCGCGGCGGCGGGCAAAGGATTCCCCCCGCCGCCGCCGCCGCCGCCGCCGCCCCGCGCCCTTCGGCGGCAAGTGCCGCCTCAGCCGGGCAGCCTCGGCGCTCGCTTCTCCAGCCGCGTCTTCGCGCCTCTGCCTGCCGCCTTGCCTTGCCTTGCCTTGCCCGGCAACCCCAAACCGCTGAGGCGGCGAACCGCTGCCGCCGCTGCTGCTGCTGCGGCCGCCGCCGCTGAACACGGACGGACGGACGGACGGACGGCCGCTGCCGCCGCCGCTGGCCTTGCTTTCAGGTTTGGCTCGCTGGGTGTGTGGGGGGGGGGGGGAGAAGAAGGGGGAGGCTCCCTCCGGCCTGGGTTAAAAGTGCAGCGGAGGCTGGAGGCTGGCTGGAAGAGGGCAGGGAGGGGAGGAGGACGCCTGGGAGCCAATCTCCTCCAGACAATAGGTGGGGAAGGGAAGGGGTGCCGGGCTTAGACCTTTCCCAATTAGGGGTAAGGGCCAGGCTGGCCAGAGACTCATCCTGAGCGCTTGTCTCCTTTCCATCTAGTGCGGCTTCCACCCCCGTCCCTCCCCCACCCCACCCTTCGCCCTGCTCCGGCTCTGACCATGATGGACCTGAAGGTGGACGAGGAGGAGGTGGAAAACGGGCAGCCGGTCAGCATCGAGGCATTTGCCAGCAGCTCCACGCTGCACGGCCTGTCCCACATCTTCTCCTACGAGCGCCTGTCAGTCAAGCGCATCTTCTGGACCCTGTGTTTCCTGGGCTCCTTGGCCGTGCTGGTCTTCGTCTGCAATGAGAGGATCCAGTACTACTTTCTCTACCCTCACGTCACCAAGCTGGACGAGGTGGCTACCACCCACATGACCTTCCCAGCCATCACCTTCTGCAACCTCAACGAGTTTCGCTTCAGCCAGGTGACCAAGAATGATCTGTACCATGCTGGGGAGCTCCTCGCCCTGCTCAATAACAGGTGGGTCAAAGGATGGGGAGGGGGAAACCACCATCCCAACCTAGCCACCCCCATGACCTGCGAGTGTGCAAAGCCAGAGGTCCCGAAGCATCTCTGGGATGGTGTGCAACAGTTGGCGCACTTGTGGGCGATGGTGTGTGTGTGTGTGTGTGTTGGGACGTATTTGAACTGGGCACTGAAGTGTGCAACATGTATATTTTCATACTGTGATTTGACACACATTTGAGAGTGCTTTTGCGTGACAAGCTATTTAGCACTGGCAGAACGGCAAACAGTTTCCGTACTGTTGTCAAGAAAACGGCATGGCTTGTGTCTATAAAGTCCACAGGAGTAAAATCCAAAAGTTGAGGGAGATTTGACTTGATATTTATGTTATAAATATTATAATATTATCAGATTTTATATTATATATTTGGTCCGGATTTCATAATGCTTTGGAGGTGGTTTGTGTCTGTCAGCTGACCTTTTCCCAGGTTATCTGCCCCTTTGATTCCCCAAGCCACATTCCTGTAAGGTAGGAAGGACTGAAATGGTATCTGCTTCAAGTCACCCCAGTGAGTTCCTATGGCTGAACATTGCCAGCTCTTCTTCAAGACAGTCAGGTGGCTCCGTGTACTTGACTCCTTTCAGATGCAATGCATATCACTGTAAAAGCTGTCTGCCACCTGCTTGTGGCGAAGAGTCCCCTATGGCCCCCATGGAGCCTGCGTTTGATCCTGTGTTCCCTATTTTACTCTGTTCGTGCACTTTAAGAGTGATGTGCTCCCATGCTGTGGATTGAACCACAAGTATTTATTGTAGAGCTAAATGTATTCATGACACAAGGCAGCTAATGTTGTCTGCTGCTTGAACTCCCCTGTTTTCAGACTCCTGGAGCTGAGATCTGTAGCCAGGCACGAATCGGTCTGGGAGGGGAAATCACAGTTTGGGCGTCCCGGATATCAGCTGCAGAGGAGCAACAGGGGGGAACCCCTTCTGAGAGGAAACTGAGCCCTTGGAAGCTGAGGCTGCCGACTGCTATGTTTTCTAAGGGATACAAAAAACAGCTCCCAAATCAGGATTCCAAGAAGCCCCCTGAAAAAAAAACACCCCAATTTCATCTTTCTCATCTCAGCATTTTACTGCCCTCTACTGGAGAGAATTGCAACTCCCCAGCATATAAAGTAACATCTCCTTTGAACTGAGCTTGACTCTGATGAATTAACATATCTGTGTTGTTTTCTTGGCAACCACACAAAAGTGGTTGGCTGGTGTTTTCATCCAGGATTTGTTTTGACTATCCCACTCTATAGTCTTGGGATTACTGGGCAGTCTTCCATCTAGAACTAACCAGGTTCTTAGTAAATACCTGAAACCAGGTATTGGTCAATTTGATTAGGCCAGCTCAGCCAGGTGCTTCCTTGTAACTTGGCTCAGTTGTATTCCTAAACACAGAAGGAGAGGGTGAGATTTTCTGTCAATTAGTTTTTGTAGATTTTAACTCAGGATGGTGTGAAATTTAAATGGAGGGAGGAGAAGAGCTAGTACTTTGATCCTCATGTTGCAAAGCTTGCTACTGGGATGGGATCTTTTTCAAGTGATGGGACTTAAAACAACGCAGGAATTTTCACGATTAAGAGGCTGGAGCAGAATGTTATTTTCCCAGTGCATCCAATATCAGAATGATTTTTCTCCGTTCTCCGTTCTTTTTTTCTATTGAAGTCCCATGGTTTTTGGAATTGTATTTTATCTGAGTAATTTTATTGCTTGAATGACAAATATTTCGCTACTTGCCTGGAGCAACTGATCCCCATTGCCTGTCTTGCTACCTGCTCTTTACCCAAGTGGAGTAGACAAACATAACGATAGTACTGAACCATGGGAAAAAAGGAAATTTTACAAAATGTCCCCCCCCACCCCTGTTCCTTTAAGAGCTGTTCTTTGGCCAAAATGCACTATTTCACAGAGCATAACAAATCGTCCTTTATTTCAGAACATAACCCCCCCCCCCCCCCAAAAAAAAAAAAAAAAACCAAGTTGGATTGGGCCAAAAGAAAAAAATCAAGTCCTATTTCTAGTAACTGCCAGCCAGATGGTCGTGGAAAATTTAAAAATCTAAAAACAGACATTAAAAACAATTGGCCTTTCTTCCAGCCCTGCCTTTCCTAATGAGGTGTGGTGGTAGATTGCCACTGACCAAGGAGGCTTTGTTTAGCTGTCAGGGCTCAGAGCTTGGGGTAGACAGCTCCTCCATGCTTTTGCCTCTACCTCTTTTTAAAACTGCCTAATTTAATGGTCGTTAATTTAGTCAGGATTGGTTTTGTAAGTTAACACATGGCATTTTAATGAAAAACCTCCTGCCCTGAGCTAAGCCAGTGGTCCATCTAATTAATTGGGTTTCATGCCAATGAAGAGAGCCAGTTTGGTGTAATGTTTAAGGCGCCAGCCTAGAAACCAGGAGACTGTGAGTTTTAGTGCCACCTTAAGCAGGAAAGCCAGCTGGGTGATTTGCGGCCTGTCATAACTCTGTCAGCTCAGCTCACCTCACAGGGTTGTTGTTGTTGTGGAGAAAATAGGAAGAGGAAGGAGTTTTAGGTATGTTCTCTGCCTGGAGTTATTTATAAAGTAATAAAGGTGGGATAAGAAAAATATAATAAATAAATAAATAAAAATAGAAGTGGCCAAATCTGGGAACTGTCAGCTAAGCATATTTCTGTCACTTTATTCTGAATCTCTCTTGTGGGGGTCGAATCCAAAATATAGGGCAGACTTGGTAGCCTGTCTTTGCTCCTTGTAGGCAGTATGGCTTGGATTTCTTGCTACCTGCTTCCTAAAATAATATGTATATGTATATGAATATATATTATATTCTTTTCCACAACTGTAATTTGGGAAAAAAACAAGAAAAGGGGGTAGCACAGGCAGCTTGCATTTATGTAATTGTAGCAGTCCGACCCATGGCACTCATCTATGCGGTTCTTTATATGTGCAAAATATGCCATCTGCTAATACATCGGGGGTTTTAAAAACTTTTAAAAAGACGATAACTGTATATGTGTTGGTTTTGGGTGGTGATATAGAAGCCTTATGGTTTCTTGTTCTTGGTTCTTATGACAGAAGGAGCCTTGCCCAAAGCCAAGAATGGGATGCTTGAGGAGCTTCAAAATTGACACTCCTGCACTTCCACACCACAAGATTAGTGATAAACTGTTCTCCTTTCCTCATTGTTCCACTGCAGGGGAAAGATGGCTTTGGGATCTGGATTGTTGCATACAGTTTTGCATATTTATGGGAAATAAGCAACATATGCTTAAGTAGATTTGCTTATTCCAAGAATCAAATTTATTGGTTTCTTGATAGGAAATATGTTTTAGATTTATTCTTTAATTTTGTCCAGCCAAGCAACATTTAGGGTTGGCCATAGGCTGCTCTGAAAAATTACAGAATTTTTCACATCCCAAAAATGTGCCAGCCAGATACAAATTCCTTTAAGTGCTGAGAAGCTGATGGGCTACTAGTTGACATTAGTCCCACAGCACTGGCCAGGTTTTCTCAGTCTGGGGCCATCCAAATATGACATCTTCCAGACTTCACCCGTCAGAGTTTAAATGAATCTTGAAATCATTAGATAGAAATGTCAATCAAGTAATACCAGTGAATCCATCCTATACAATTGAATGTTTTAGGGCTCCTTGGAATGGTGTCATCTCTGGTCAGCCAGGGAAAGCCTCCATTCTGCTCCCTATGCCCAGCAACCTGTTCATTCCCTTCAGAAATCTGCTTAAATGCCTGCTATTTTATTTATAACCCTTATTGATTCCTTTTTGCAAATAGAAAGTAATTTAGACATGCAGAAATCAACGTATCAAAGACACAATCAAAAGTGTTCCAGGGATCCTGCTCGCCTAAGTCATTCAAAATAAAATGTTGTATGGGCAAATGTTACTGGCCAGTGTTTTCTGGCCACTAAATAGCTGCAGCATCCCAATCTAACCCCCTCTTCATATAAACAGGATCTGTATGGGGGTCATTCAAAATGGTCTACCAATTCTGGGTTATCAAAAAGAACCACTAAAAGAGGATATATGTAGCTCAGGGTTGAACTATGGAGTCCTTGCTGTACTCTTGAGTTTGTTTGTTTGCTTGCTTGCAGACCTTTCATTACCTAAGTAATGTCATAATTTTGGGGTTTGCACCCTGTTTATATGCAGTAGCTTGACCTGCCAGTGTGGTATGGTTTTCTCAAAAAAGACCGTAAGCTGCAGGCCATACTAGAAGTACTTATAGCCACCATTACACATTTGTGTATGTTGGAGATTTAGGGACAGACATTATTCCAGGTTTCACCAGCGTACTTTGCAATTCTAATTGATTCTAATAGCCTGTTTTGTTGAACAGGTGCAGACAAACTGGGCAACATCCAAATTTTGCATTTGCAACCTGCACTGATTTGGCATATGCGCATATATTGGGTGGCTGGTACTCGAGAACTATTGCAGGACAATAGAAGGCCCTGAATTGTCTTCTCGACCACGAGAAAGCTTCTTCAGGGATTTCATTGAACCTTTGCAATTTTTCCAAGCATTGACCATTCTTTTCTAGTCCTTATAGGCAAGAAACTAGTTTTAAAACAAAGTGAGATTCTGGGAATTAAAAATGTCTCAAGAATCACTATTCAAGTGCCAGAATTTTAGCATTTTGATGGCTGTCCTAGTAGGAGAACAGAGAGCATTCCTGTAAGGTAGGAAAGCAACTAGTGTAGCCACTGCCCTTTTGGCCTTTTGCAAGGGCATTAACCCAGGCTCTGCCAACTGACTTGGGGTCTTGATGGAAGTGCTCTGTGCTGGAGGTGGCTGGTGGACTCATAGGGAAGAGGCCACCCCTATACCATTCTGGCTTGCGGCCTTTCTGGTTTTGAACCTACGTAATCTTGTTAAGTATAATATTTATTATTTTAATTGTAAGCTTCCTGGAGTCCCATTGTAGACTGAGATGGGCAAGATATAAATTTAATAAATAAACAAACCTCAAAGTCCAAACTGTTGTGGTGGAAGTTGAGTTTGGAGACCTCAAAAGAAGGAACTAGGTGCCTTGAGCCTTGCAAAAGACACCCATTAAACAACACTCCCCCTCCCCTACCCCCGATGCTTCACTGTATGCCTTCCCTCCACCACCATATCCCATCTTGACTTCTGCCACATTTGGAATGTGGCTTTTGACACTGTTTAGTGCAGGCTTCAAGCCAGCTGAACTTCCACTTCTCTGCTCTAATAAAAGACATTGTTCGCTTTTGGCCTGGGATATTCACGCTTTTCTTCTCAGGTCTCATTCAGAGCTCATTCTATCCTTTCAAAGGATGATCCTCATCCACCAAGCAAGCTAATGAAGAAGAGGCTGGGTTGAAACATTAAAGCTGGCACATCCTGTACCCCGGGGAGATAGGGAGTATTGAAACCACTTCTTCGATTCCCCAAAGAGACATGACTTGACTGCTGTTAATGAAGCGGACACAATGTGTATTGGTATTAAACATCCACAGGCTGTGAAGGGGGTAAATGCATACACAAATGCGTGCAAGGCTATGCCTAAACATTTTGACTGTCTCTTTCCAGAATATAAACTCAGTACACTTACACCCCTCACTGTTTCACATGCACTCCCTTCTTTATGACAAGAGTTGTCATAAAATCAAGGGAACAGCCGATATCTGCCTTTTTTGGGGGCGGGAGGTAGTGTGCAGCTGTCATGCAGGAGAACGACATCTTGGTTGCTAATGTAAAATGTGTTATGCCTTTGGAGAATGGAAAAGCTGCCTCAGTGGCAAGTGGCTTTGTTTTTTTTCCCCCTTTTTTAGGAGTAATTATATGATCTGAAAATGCCTGGTTAGTCTTGCAAGAAGTGAAGAACAGTTGCTTATCTTCACAGAAAAGCCTCAGTGTTAGGTTTTAATTACACTGTGCTTTCAATGCTGGAACTGAGAAGTCCCAGGTGTATCTCCAGCATCCATCTGACCATCCCACCCTATCTTACAGGTGCTTTTCCTGGGAGCATTGGAGGCTTTCGCCGTGAACTGAATCAGCTCAACAGATATAACCCCTGTGACTATGTTCTGGTTTGTTTGTTTTTTCTCTCAGGTATGAGATTCCAGACACCCAGATGGCTGATGAGAAACAGCTGCAGATCCTGCAGGAAAAAGCAAATTTCCGCAACTTCAAGCCCAAACCTTTTAACATGCGGGAGTTCTCGGACCGAGCTGGCCATGATATCCAGGAAATGCTGCTCTCCTGCTTGTTCCGTGGGGAACCATGTGGCCCCTCTGACTTCAAAGTGGTGAGTGCTTGGCTTCTTGTCTTTCTGAAGATGGTGAGGTAGGGAGCAAGCATTACTTTTGGATCATGATGTTGGGTATCCATAGAGAGAAGAACCTGTATTGTGCATGGCGTTGGCGTCATTGTGGAGAAAAGAGGAAGCAGTCTGCTGTATTGACTGGTTGTGACAATGAAGATAGGCTTATTTCTTTATTATTGCTTACATAAACTTATTGACTACTACAGCACATTGACTTAAGGTGTTTTTCAAGCATAGGCAAAATTTAAAAAAAAGAAAGCGATTAAAAAAAGAAAAGAAAACAAGCAAACAAACAAACCTCAGCCCACATTATATAAAAGCTGTGATCAGACAAAATAAAATGGAACAAAAAAAAAACCCAAACAGAAAATAGAAGATCAACCCAAATGCCTCTTCAAAAAGAGGCAAATGCCTCTTGAAAAAGAGGCTTGTCTTAATAGTCTATTGAAAACCCGAAAATTTGGGTATGAAATGGACCTCAAGGGATAAGCACAATTTGGGGCTATTCCTCAAAAAGGGGCCTCTTGCTTGCTTTTGAGAAGGAGATCCAATGCATGCTCTTTTGAGAAGACCTCACAAGATGGGCATTTTACAGAGGAGATGGACCTCAAGGTAAGGAGGAGCTGTGCCTTTTAAAAGTGCTTTAAACCAGCTATTTGAATTTTGACCCAGAAACTTACTGGCAACCAGCGCAGTGACAATTGCACTGGTGTTAATGCTGTAGAAATAACACACCTTCAGCAGCAGCAGGACTGTTACAATCTGAATCATGTTCAAAAGCAACCTCATGTTGTGTGCATTACAGCAGTTTGATTGCAAGGCAACAAGAGCATGAGTCACTGTCAGAAGGACTTCCTCTTTGAAAAAGGACTGCAACCATTGGAGTTGTGCAAAAGTTCCCATAGTCATGGTCTCCCTCTACTGTTCAAGGAGGAATCTTGATAACCTTCCCTTGCAGATCTGATCTTTTAAGGAGAGTGTGGTCCTTTTAGACCTAATCTAAGAACAGAAGGAAAGACTGTTTATCTACAAATAGCACTTCCATCTTATTCTGATTCAGTTTGATTTTGTTGTTGTTGTTGCTGCTGTTCCATACAAACTAATTTGACTAATTTCCCCCGATATGTTCCATTTAGTTCCTCACAACTTTTAGGAACAAACCAAGGACTTCCTCTCTTATCTCCAACCTTGCCTGGAATAGCAGTATATAATTGAATATAATTGGCACATAAAGAGCAGCTCACTCCAACTGATCAATTTATGTAAACATTAAATGGTATCAGAGAGAACTGAACTCTATGGCAGCCGCACATCAGAATATGTACAATGGAATCATAGGCCTGAAAGGGACCTTGGAGGTCTTCTAGTCCAACTCCCTGCTCAAGTTGATGGCAGGAGTCTTATACCATCCCCACCAAATGGTTCTCCAGTCTATTTTTGAAAACCCTCACTGATGGAGACTTACAACTCCAGGAGACAAGCTGTTTCATTTATGAATTGTTTTCACTGTTGGAATTTTTCCACTTAATTCTAGGCTGTGTCTCTCTTTGACAAGCTTCCATCCATTCTTGTCCTGCCCTTTGGTGTTATAGAGAATAAGTCAATTACTTCTTCTTTGTGATAGTGTATTATAGTTTTAGAAGACAGTTATCATGTCCGTTCCCCCCAGGCCTTCTCTTTGATTGGCTAGACATACTCAGATTCCTCAATTGTTCATCATGCAAGATAGCCCCCAGACTCTTTATCATCTTAATTGCTCTTCTCTGCACCCTTTCTAGGTTCTCAACATCTTTTTTGTATCATGGTGTCCAGACCTGGATACAGTATTCCAAGTATGGTCTCACCAGTGCAGTGTAAAATGGTACTATCACTTCTCATTATCTTGACACTATCCCTCTGTTGATGCAGCCTAGGATTGCATTTATTTTGGGGGACACTGCAATGGTGGTCCATTAGGACACCTATATCCCTCTCATACTTACTATTATTGAACCAAGCACCACCTGTTCTGCACCTGTGCGTTCTATTTTTCCTGCCTAAATGCAGGACCTTACTTTTCTCACCACTGAGTTGCATCTTATTGGATAGGGCCCACTGCTCAAGTCTGTCAAAATCGTTCTAGATCTTGAGGCTATCCTCAAAAAGTATTAGATATACCGCCTCAGCTGGGTGTTGTCTGCAAATTTGATGAGTTCAGCTATAAGTTCAACAAGCTCAACTATTCCTCTCTTTCAACTACCAATTGGAAATGCCCTTTTAGGAAGGATCAGGATCACCATAAAATGATGCCCTCAAACGGTACGAAATACCACAGTCAGTATTATTCAATGCCACCAAAATGCCCCATTGTACCAGATATGCACTCCCTTCATGTGGCTCCTGATGACAATCATTCACTGGAATAACCCATGCCGAAATCTAAGGGATCTAAATAACTCATATATCTAGGCTGTGTGACATCTGAAGCCACATTATCTTCTTCAAAAATCTTCCCCCTTCCAATAAGATTAGAAAATGGGCAAAAGTTGTCAAAAATTGCTGTTTGAGAGATCCTCTGCTAAGAGGGACACACTACTGCCTCCATCAAGGCAAATAGTTGTACCCCTTCCACTAAAGAGGCATTTTCCTTTCCAAAATGAAGTTTCTGGGTCCAATGCATGATGGTGGGTCTTAAGCTACCCTCTCCACTTGCTTAGACTGTGAGTTCAAAAGAATCCAGGATGATTTCTCAAGATATAACCTCACTAATCTTGCTGTACTGAAATCAAATGGCATCCAATATAAATGAATATTAGCAACTTTATCAACAAGGACTTAAAAGCATATCACAGCAGCCTGCAAGAAAAACTTCCCACCTGCTCCTCAGCACAGAGTTGTGGATAAGCTTGTAGGAGGCACTGGACAAGAATCTGTTCTTAACAACCCCATGTTTAGTTGCATTCACTCTTCATTCTCATAATATTGGTCTAGGCATCTCTTTTGACCCTTCAGCTTCTGGAGATCCTTGATTATCCAAGAAGCAGGATCAATGACTAAAGAGAGGCCACATGGGAGCAGTCTTGTCCAACACCTTTCCTATCTCTGAGTTCCAGAGTTCAAAAAAGCGTGCAACAGACCTTTCTGCCTGGTCCCTGGGAAAAATCTCCCATACATCTTTAGAAAACCCATCGTGTCCATCAGGCCACCCTAATTTATTCCACACCATTGCAGAGATAGAACATAATCCACATATCGACCATATAACAACCTGACCTGATTATCTTGTCTTCCAACAACCAAACACATCTCATCTGCTCTAAGGTCAACACCAGAACTAACACATGTCTGCCAGCCTAAGAAGTCATTGGGGAGAAACTCATAGTTACCATGGAGGATGTGCCATGTTAGTCCTTTGAAAATCCTACACTCAGAGCATTGCCTGAAACCCTCCCATTTCTAATGGCTTTGGGACCCAACACCAACGTGGCAATGACCCTGTTCAGGCAGGGTTGCGACTGGGTAGCAGAATGATCAGTACATATCAGCAGCCATAGTTTGACTCTATGGCCCAACTTCAACTCTCAGACATTCACACCTGATTATCTATAAATACCTGGTTATCTATAAAAGTATATCTAATCACAATTAAGGTGTCACAAAATGCAGCCCCAACTCCCCCTGGCCTTGGAGTTGGGGCTGCTGAGCCAAACAGAGAAGGATAAATCTTGCCATGGTTATATCCATGTCTGTGTCCAATTGTGCTTCCTTTCAATGATGCCTGGCAGATCTGCAACTCATCTCCCACCAGGTTTTGGATGAATGTGGTCTTACCACACAGAAACATGACATTCAACAGCAATAGCCTGAGGTCACCTTCCAGACCCAGAAAGGAGGCAGATGGTTTAGAAGCAGGCACTTTCCACAAAATGAGTCTCCTTTCTCTTGGATGGGCTAGACCATTGCATCCAACCATACCCCCACCAATAACCCATCGCTGTAGGGATTTGTTGCTCAACATCAGCATCTTCTGAGATTTCACAGTTCCCTCCAGTCCCAAACTGTTTTCATATCCTACACTAACCTATTCCCATATCACATAACTCAGTGGGGCAACATATCACTCATGCTACTCTTTTTAGAATCATAATAAATGCAGGATGGGTTCCCTAATACTCAGCTGTGTGCTCCTTAACGTTTGTTTCCAATTTTGAGCCATTGTGGGTTCACTGCAGGGTGACAGCAGGACCACGCAGGATAATTAATTCAGTGCCTTCTGTCCAAGTTGATCACACCTACTCTAAGTTTAGTTAATATCATTTGACATACATAGTTAAATGATGAAATAATTACCTACTGATTTAATCAATTTAAACAATTGCTTTTTAAAAAAAAAAACCTGTTGTGGAAAATATATACAGGAATCAAAGACAATTATTTTGAATAACTAATATACTTTGAGAATCAAATATAACATGTCCAAAATGTGAGTTCCTATGAAGCAACAGTTGAAGACATTTTATATCCTGGAGATGAGTTTCCTACAGACATCTGAGTTCTGTGTGATGAAGAATGTTGGGAGAGAAAAAGCTTTAGACTGATTCAGTAGGACTCGTCTTAGGGCAACATCTGGGAACTTGGGCAACAGGTACTTTAACATTTAGAGTGTTTTTGCATCCAGTACACAGTGTGCCTTGGTATATGCTAATACCTATATGTCTCTATTAGATGGGATTAATTCCAGGTCCAAACTTATTGAGTAAAAGACTATATAAATCCAGCATGTTATTATCTCTGATGGGTGGAGATTGCAATTCCATATTGTTGTTGCTCTTCCCCTTCCTCTTCCCCTCTCTCTTCCTCTGTCTCCTTCTCGTACCCATATATTTGCAAAGTGTGCTTTGTTTTGCACTGTGCTCAGCTAGTTCTTCCAGCAAAGCCATCAGTGCATGTCGCAACAAGAGGATTTGTTTATCAGTTGGTTTGTGGCAAAGGCGGAGGTTGAATTGAGACTGAGAGGGAGTCACTGGCCTAAGATTGCCCGGCTGGCTTCCATGCCTAAGAGAGGACCAGATCTCGAATCTTCCTGTTCCTAGTCGAACATCTTAACCACTGTACCGTGATGTCTCCATTGTATAAAGAACCATAAAGGTGTGTGGATGGTTCAGAGCAGAGTTAACAAATAGCTGCTGAGGAAATAAATTTACCATTCTGTGTCCTCAAAGGCAAAAAAAAAAAGTAATCTGTTGGAAACCAGAATTTGCCTAGGTGTATGGCAATGAATGCTATGGCAACTGTGTGGACACAGTAAGGCATTGTGGCCCAAGCTGAACCATGCATGTTTGTGGCTTTGGAAAGATGCTCTGTTTGGGGGAGGAATGTGCAGCATTAAATAAACAACAGGCAGGGGAACTGTTACGGGGGGGGGGGGGGAGTGGCTGTTTTCCAGCTTCCACAATTTGCTGTCCCTGTGGAAAGAAGCCTCTGGTAGTAGTAACTAGATACATGTGTTGATATGGAATGGAAGATATGAGATATGTTTATAGTATCACTGAATTGTTTTGATGCCTACTGCTCTTGACTGAAGTTAGAGCTTCAAGACTGTTGCAGAACAGAGGTTTCCACCTTGCGATGATTGGCTCTGGATATCATGGGGAAAAATAAACCAGCTTGATATGTGTTTGCTTTTGTGTTGGGCTGCTATTGCTGTTTTGTCTCATCCAAAGAGAAACTTCAGACGCTTCTGTTGCCATTGCTGAAGTGGTTTAGCTGTTTAAGCCTCTCATTTCTAAAGGGCAAATCAGAGCCAAAAAAAAAAAAAAGTGAGGATCTCCAGTAATGGCTCAGTCAAGTTCCATTGTGAGGGAGCACGGAAAAAAAAAAATGAAATGAAGAATTCCAGGTTAGGAAGCAGATCTGTGGGGATCCATGAAGGTTTTGCCATCCGCAGATTGTGTGTAAATGAGAAACGCAATTCCCCAGTGTGATCCGTCAGCTCACAAAGGAGCAAATGATCCATATAAGTTCAGGTATTTGATCCAAACAAATTGGTGGAAAGGAAAGTTTCCATGAGGGATATGGAGATGTGACATTTAATGGAACAACTGTATATTCTCGGTACTGCATTAATTACACAGACTGAATAGAATTATGTACTTTTGTTTGATTTACCAGAATCAAGAAGTAATACCAGAACGGTATTACTGGATTGCCTGCAGGCTAGTCTGCCTCTCTCACATGGAAACCCAACATAGCACAGAATTGGTATGCAGTTCCTACACATGTTACATGGAATTATTGCATGGGAGAGTTGATTCCTAAAGGCCTTTGCTCCTAAGAAGTGATTTTACAGAGCCAAACTAACCTTGGAAGACAAAAAAGAGAGACAAGGTTGACATGGAAAGAATGTCACCAGACACCACTGCATACAAATAAAGCTTGATTATGCGATTGGGAATAAGGACAAAGGACCAAACACTTGTTAACAAATTTTCCAGTGTGTAATTGATTTTCATTTCATGGATTGTTGGTTGCAGGTGCGTTATGGCTCAGGAGCATGGCGTATAGGGAGGAGCATGGTAAGTGGGGAGGCAGGCATTAATCCACCGCCTTAGCCTCCTTCAGCTGTTCTATGTTTCATATTTGCAATACTGCAAGGAGAAAGGCTTCCAAATATCATAAGTAACCCACATAAACCAAGGTGCTTTTTTAGGAGGCAACTGGACTCTCTTGTTTTCTCTTTGAAGATGTTTCACTTCTCATCCAAGAAGCTTCTTCAGCTCTGACAGAATAATGGGGGAATGGAAGGATTTATACCCCCTGCAGATAGCTCAGGGGTGGGATGCTACCGGTTCGGACCTGTTTGGGCATACCGATAGCTCCGAAGAGCAGCTGTCATGGAACCGGTTCAGTCTGACTTGCTCTGAGGATCTTTAGTTGGGCCCTCCCACCTGCCCATGCTCCTAGGTCCTTTTTATCCTCTCAACTGTTCGGCACATCAGAACACATTACCCTGCTAATCAGCTGAGAGGCTCAGAGGTTTTACTTTAATCTTAGGATATGTGCAATGAGCGAACCGGTTGTTATGCTGGTAGCATCCCACCCCTGAGACAGCTGGTTATTTGCATCCATTTTAAAGGGTCGTTGGAGCACTTGGAGGTTTATCTATGTCCTCAGAGTGACCTGAATCGTGCTCCTGGTTTCTGTAGTCTGCAATTTTTCCCCCCTCTGGAAATCCATTTCTAGTCCCAAACCATTCATAGGGTGTTCGTCCCAAATTGTATAGCTAAAAATATGTAGAGATTCTCAGTCATCCAGGTTATGGTTGTCCCAAAGATGATTTTTCCAGATGCCTCCTGGGGCAAACAATGTGAAAACAATGTGAGACGAGATGAGTGGCAAATAAATTTAATAAATAAAAATACTACATTTACATTGGCTGTAAGACAGTGATGGCAAGTCTATGCCACATAAGTCACAGTTGACACACCTTGCTGTTCTTGATGACATGCCAAGCCCCTGGACCCTCTGGAAGTTATTTGAGAGGGCCCTGCTCTAACATGGCCTCTTGTGGACTCCAAAAACCATGCAAGCATTCTCACACAATTTCCAGAAACTTCAGAGAGAGCAGGGCCCTCTTACAAGGCCTCTGGAGCGTCTGAAAAGTGCCTGAGAACAAGGAGAGCTTTCCAATTCTTTTCAAAGACTGCAAGCATACATGAGAGCATTCTCTGAAGTTTCCATGCCTTGTGGAGTTGGTTCAGATAGGTGTTTTGTTAAATATTTACAATTATGTGTTTATCAATGAAGTAATACATTTAAATAATTTATTACTCTTTGTTATGGATTGTTTCTCTTTCATCCGAGCATTCTTAGAGCAGTGATGGCTAATCTTTTGGGCTTGCGTGTCAAAAATTCAGAAAATGCCTACCTTGATTCTGCTGACATCTCTCTCTCCCTCTCCCTCCCTCCCTCTCTCCTTCCTCCCCTCTCTTCTCTCTTTCTCTGAGGGAGAGGGGAGTGAGGGTGAGAGAGAGGAGACAGAGAGATGCCAACAGAGTAAAAGCAGGCATTTCCTGAATTATTGACACACCTAGCAGTGATGGAATTCAAATTTTTTTTTACTGGGAAGGATACTGTAGATGCTGCAGCGGAAGGATCCTGCAAAATCTCCAGTCAGAAGTGGTATTTGCTGGTTCTCCGAACTACTCAAAATTTCCGCTACCGGTTCTCCAGAACTGGTCAGACCTGCTGAATCCCATCTCTGACGTCAAGCCCAAAAACGTTAGCCATCACTGCTCTAAGAGTACAACCAAAGTCCATAAGGATATTGTGGCATTTGCAGAGGAAAGGCACAGTGTGTATTAAGGAGCAAAAGCAAAATAGAGTGGAGCATAAAAAAAAGCACTAGAATTTGATTCAGCTGAGGTTGGTGCAGTTGGGAGGCCTCAGGCTGGACAGCGGCCTAAACGAAAGAAGCAATAAATAATTTTGATAGGAGAGGTTTAAAGAGATCTGAGAGGACAGAAGGGTGACTGAAAAAGGCCAGAGGGGAAAGGTTACAACAATGAAAGTGAGAGATAATCAAACATATAAGTTTTAGGGCAAGGGGTTAGCAGAAAGATGTCTGATACTATCTTACCTTATGACTGGTGGGTATCCTGCTCTGCTTGCTTATAGCTTCTGAGATTTTGATCAGGAATTGCACAAAAAGCAGCCACCTTACCTTCGGTTCCTTAAAAACTACAAACTTGTTCCTTTTAAAAAAAAAAGGAGAAGGCCCGTCATCCTCCAGATGCTAAATGTGTCCAGTGTTAATTTTTGTAACAGTGTGGTGCCTCTGAAGGACTGTCTCTAGCTCTATGAACCTCTTCAGAGGCAATTTATAGTCCTTGTGATACGTTCTGCCACATAGAAAGGTAGGATTTTTGTGAATGTGAATCAAGAGTGCCCCAATTGTAGAAAACCCTTTTGAGGGAGGTGAGACTGGCTCCTTTGTTATGTACGGCTTGGGTGAAGAATGGTTTAATCTGCTGTGTTTTTACGCTTGTGTATTATATCATTATTTCATTGTAATAGCAGAGATATTTTCACATTTTATTGTGCGATATGATTTTTGCTTTGATATTACAGGTTTTTATTATATTGTTTATGTTTTGCATCGCTCTGAGAATTTGGTTGGAGAAGAGTACAATTTATCAATTTAAGAGAGATATAAAAGAATAAATAAAATTATAGAAATATGGGAACACAAAAAATCTTGTCATATGTTTCCCTAGATATTATGGTCCTTGAAAATTTAGAAGGCACGATTTAGAGGGAATAATCTAAGTGAAATAAAGATTTTCAGCACTGGGGAAGTACACAGGACTTCTTCAAGAAGCTCACAAGTAAAGGCTAATGAGATTCCCCTCCTTCCAAGATCTTAGTCTTTAGATCATTCCCGCAGTAGAGCAGCCGACACCTCCTTCTCTAGCTAAGTCTGAATTTCAAAATTTTCATGTGGAAAGCAAAGAGAACTGTGACCCCCCCCAATTTTGTTCAAATATCCCGATGCTTGTCAGAGCTGGCCACGGCTGATGGAAACTGGACCCTTGTAACACATGGATGGGCACAGGTTACCTAGCATAGTCTGACCATAAGCTGTCCTTCTTTCAAAACCTCTGAAACATACCCCATGTCAAATTCAAAGCCAATGATTCAAAGCTAGAAGAAAAGAGATTGGACACATGGATACACACATTAAAAGAAGACACGCTTTTCACATAACGTATTTTGTACTGAAGCGTCTTGATCAGCTTGGTCAGAAATCAATCCCGGGTTTGTTCTGTAGGGGCACCAGAGTTGTGGACTCCCTCCCTAGGAAAGTTTGATTGAGTGCTCGCTCCCTGTTTAAGTTTGTGGCAAATGGCTAACTTAAACAGAAAGCCTTTTTAAGTGTATTCATTATGATTTCTGTTTTATTTTGGTTTTAATCAGTTATACCAGCAGTCCCCAACTTTTCGGGCAATGCGGATCAGCAGCGGAGGTGACGGCACTGTGGGGAGGGAATGGTTGCATGCACACACACACCGCTTGCACAAATGGAGCTTTGCATAATCACACACTCGCCTTCACTTGTGTGGTCCAGTTCCCAATGGGCCGTGAACTGATACCAGTTTACGGACAGTGGATTGAGGACCCCTGAATTATACTATATATTCATTTGAAGCTTTTTTTTAGAACCAAACACTGCCCTATTTACATTTCATAAATGAATTTTAAAAAAATAATAACACTAAGAAATCTTAGTAGTGACAAAGAGAACTCTTTCCAGGTTTATTTCTAATCCAGGAATGAAGAAGGCAATTGCTTGAATCAGAGATGAAGTTTATTCCAAAAATGCAATATACAATCAGAGATGAAGTTTATTCCAAAAATGCAATATACAAATATCAGCTGTTGAAAGTGGCTGCAGTTTAAGTCTCTCTCAACAGCCCCTTATAGAGGAAAGTCTTGCCTTTTTTGTTCTTCAAAAGCATGCAAAAACATGGCCTCTTCTCCAGGAATTCTAAAGGGGGGAAATGCACTCAGCTGGCATTCCAAGAAGTGGCACCTTTGCACTTAGACACCGTACTGACACAGTGGTGGGATTCAAAAAATTTTATTACCAGTTCTGTGGGCATGGCTTTGTGGGCGTGGTTTGGTGGGCATGGCAGGGGAAGGATACTGTAAAATCTCCATTCCCTCCCCATCCCACTAGCCTGCTTTCCAGCTCTGTTCTCCTGTGCAGGGCAACCAAAGAAGACCCAGCCAATCAGCTGGGACTCAGGAGGCAGAGAATAGATGGGGGTGGGGCCAGTCAGAGGTGGGATTTGCTGGTTCTCTGAACTACCCAACTTTTCTGCTACCGGTTCTCCAGAACTAGTCAGAACTTGCTGATTACCACCTCTGGTACTGAGCCATGGTTTCTGCTTGATTTACATTTGTTGATTGGAAACAGTAATCTCTTTGGGGAAAAAGGCTCCCTGCCCCTATTTGATCGAAGAGATCACAAGTTTTACAGAGAGAAGAATGTTCACCCAAATACAGTTTCAGACAAGGAAGAATGTCACTTAAATACACTGGTGTCTTCCATTGTTTTTTCATCTTCATTCTAGAGCCTATTCTAATTTGTGATTTCAAATCTTTTGTCTTGATTTCAGCAGGAAGAACGGGTAGTAGCAGGACTTTCATTTTTTTTCCATAGAGGAGGTTGCAGATCAGACGAGTAGGAGTGTCTAAAAAGTCTTCCTTTATATGTATTTCAAATCTTTTGAGGGAGTGTTAATCCTGCCTGTTAATCTGTGCAAGTATTTCAGAGCAGGGTCAGCCCACTGAATAGATTCTCAACATTCTTGCTGTTCCTGCAAATTAAAGTGCTAAGTAATGTGTCTATAGTGTAAGGTAGTATTATAGCAGGATGGATTTGGAGTCATTCATTCGTTCTTAAGTATATAGCTCACACCTACACCAGCCAAGTGTAGCTCCAGCATTAATGAGACAACTCATAAGAAATTTAAGTTTTTAGGTTGTAGTGTCATATGTCTGCTTTGATATGGGTACATTCCATTGAATGTAACCGAGTTTATAACTGAGTAGAGCTGCATTGTTACAATAACAAGAATTACTTTGTTTTGTGAGAAACACATCCAGCTTCCTTCCAGCCCTCTTCCCAAAGTAAAGTAAAAGGGAAATTATGAAAACACAGCCTTGGGATATTTTTTCAAGATCTAGAATAATGAAGTCATTTGATGCAGTGAAATAATTGATCCGTCCTAATTATGGCAAGAAAAGAAGTGATAATGAGGTTTTCAAATGTTGTTTGTGAAAGATGTACTTGTAACAAGAATTTGATATGAAGAGGGAGAGCCAGTTTAGTCTAGCGATTAAGGCACCAGGCTATAAACCAGAAAACTGTGAATTTGAATCCTGCCTCAAGCATGAAAACCATCTGGGTGACTTTGAGTCTATCATTCACTCTTGGCCCACAGTGTCAGGCTTGGGTGATAAGTTTGTTAGTCAATTCCTATCATAAGCAATGGACCAAACTTCTGAGTGATCAAAAAAAGCAGACCCCAAAATTGTGGGGAAAATGCTAAGAGGGGAAAAAAAGGGATAGAAAGAGAATAATCATGCAGGGTCTGAGTGTTTCCTTCCTTCTGATGGGTTTCTGGCTTCATGCTAGCAATTTAAAACACTTCCCTGCATGATTGTTTGCATTATTAATTAAAAGGGTACAGTATTCTTCCAACTGGGTGAAGATCTTCCATTAAACCTTAATGGGTTTTACAAGTTGAACCTCTGCAGTCATGAATAAGCATATCAAGCTTCAGTGGGGCTGACTCCTAGGGATCAGGCATTGGATTGGAGATGTACTCCATTAGCTTTCCTATGAAATTTCACTGCTGATTTCTGTGTTTGTGTCTAAGGCGGGATTTTTAAGCAGAGGGTTAGAACGTCTCATTTTTTGCTATATCTTTATTCACTGAATGCATATAGACCCAACAGCTGGACTAAGGGTGTGCTGCATGCTTTTTTGTTGTTGTTGTTTACATAAATAGCTCTTCATCTAGCATTGGCATAGTCTATCCATGTCCCTCCTTTGCTAAGTTATGACTCTACTGTTATCCAGATTCATTAATTGTGGGAAGACTTAGAAGAACATGCCAGACAAAAAAAAACTAAACAAAAGCTGCATTGTTTCTCTTTAAAAAAGAGCTAAAAGAAAAGTCCTCCTCCTTTCAGCTATCCAAAGACATTGTGTGAGCCAAGTACACCATGGCATTATCCATTCCTCCTTGTAAATGGATGAAGAATCCCTATTACATATCTTAAAGCTTGAAAATTGTACTTCAGATCTCATTGTAAGGTCTCTATCAGGGCTCCAGTATTCACCCCCATTTAAATCATGAGCCTCTAACCAGATCTTTCAGAGCTTAAAGAAGATTTATTAAGAGTGAACATGCTGGTGCTACCTGGGTGTAGCCAACTCTGAGACACATCATTCATTTCACCCTTGCCACTGGTCTTCCCCCACCCCCTGGGTGTATCATAATTCATATTCTCCAATGGGACATATCCTTAGCCAAGAGTCATCAATCATGCTCTCCGGTTATAATTTTGGTGTTGGTCACCTAGAAATTATCTATGAAAACATTTAAGCACTACTTCCCCCCTCCCTTTCTGCTGGCAGCTCTTAAAAGACCAGAGAAATATTTTATGAGTTGATAGTCTCCCTTTCTTACTGAGAGCTGAGTAAAAACAGACAATATAGCATAATGTGTGTTGAAGGCTGTACATATATAGCAGGCCCGCTATCATCTTTGGAGAATAGCAGGAATTCTGACATAAAGTAAAGGCTGCTGAGCAGAAAAATCTTATTGAGACAGCTTTCCAAAGTGAAAGAGATTGTGTGCTGGCAAAAATTATCAGGACCAGGGATGCTGGTGAAATTTCCAGTGGAGGGTTATTGTTTTTAAAGAATATCTTAGCAAAGCATGTATATCCTTTAAATGTAGAAAAGCAAATAATTGTCTTAAAGATCATTTGGAAAGTGTGGGAGGGGGAATGGATTTGAGATTTTTAAAGCCAGTTTTCTCCCATGCACATTTATAAAATAAAATTGTGGGGCAGTCAGTGGTAGGTTTCAGGACTAAAAACAGGTAATAAGGGTATCTTTCCCAAGGGTATCTTTTTCAAGATATTCTGTGGATTCTCAGATGCCCCTGACTTAAGCTTCTGGGTCTGTATTTAGGCTTTCAAAACAAATTTTAGAAAAAGAGATTATCTCCAGAAATTAAGCAGCAATACCGTCAAGCTTGGCACCAACATCTAGCAACACGTAGAGTGCCTACATCTAGCAACCATCCAGTGTTGGGAATTGGGTGGTATAGAAGTTTAATATCTTATTAAATTATTGTTTTTCACATCCTAGCTGAATGCCCAGTGTCAAATGCTGCCTCGAGGCCATTGTGCCAGCTAGAGGGATGAGAAAAGGCTGCTGTTTTACACTTCCCTACAGCACTCCAGTGGACTGGATGGCTTGAATTCTTTGGGGCATTATGGGAAAGAATTTCAGCTAATGGTTGATTTAACAAAACAATAACTAAGTAAACATCCTAAATAGCAGTTTCACAGTCATCCTGCAGCTATTAGCCAGAGTGAGCAAATAGTGGCTTCCACTCTAAAAGTGGAAGAGAACAAGAGAGCAATCCCAGACATTTACCTGAGGACAACCTTGATCTTGAATCCAAGTCTTACGGTTGCTAAACATTTCAGCATCTGCCAAGCTAAGGGAGGAGCTTGGCAGCAGAAGCAGTCAGGAATATAATTCCGTAGTGGAGCAGAATGCAGACATACCTGGGCACCAGGCTCAGACCTTTTTCTGTGACTGCAGAAACTGAGTGCTAAGGCCCACTCAATTGCTTGGTTGGTTTTGGCACAGAGGGGAATAAAACTTGTCAGCAAATCCTGCTTCTTCCTTGAGCAATCTAATCTTCTTCCATCTCTCTATTTACTCTGCCCAGTCCATCTTTCCGCATCTTGCTCTCCTTAAACTCTAGCCTCATGTCTCTCTGCATCTAGTACCATCCTGCTTGTATTTCTTTACCTCGCTCCTTCTCCAGAAACATGTTTTGCTGATAACCAAAACTCATTCCAGGAGAGAGACTCAGTTGTGGGGGGGGGGGGGGGGGAGGGGGCTCTTTTCTCCTCTTCTGTCTCTCTTTCTCCTTGAGCACAGCTATAAGGAGATATCAGGCACAGAAAACACAGCCAGAGTGAGAAAAACAAACAGTAGAAAAACATAAACAGACATCAAAATGCTTGGTGTATCAGTGGAATATAATTTCTAGTCACTCATTTTAGCTTTGCAATCTTTCTTCCACCCCATCACCTCACCCTGCTTTGTATGGTACAGTGTTTGTTTCATGCTGTGGCAGCTTGCAAGATCTGTTGCACAATAGAGTAGATGCTGCTTTCTCTCTTGCTAACTTCAGCAGGAAATTATATGGTAAGTGTGCTTCTTTGCAAGAAACATTGGCTGATCAATGCCATCAAGAGAAAAGGTTTTGTTTACAAGAATTCAGTCTCGGCCAGGCCTTGAGTTAGGAAGAGAGCACCCCCTCCTTTCTTCGGTTCTATGAGGACCGTGATGGAGAACCTCATCTCAATCACATATGCAAGAGAATACTGTCCCAACTCCATCTACAATCAGTTCATGGGGACCAACATGCTAATAACCAAGCAACAGGGAAAAATTAGCCTTGGAGCATTTATAATTTGTGTTAGAGCCACAAGATTTTCATTGCCTGTGTTTGTTCATTGGATGTTGTGTCTGGAGCTCGGTGGACCAGAGAAGGATCCAGATCTTTGGTTAAATTAGTTTTATTGATCTCCCAGTTAAGGCTATCAATCAATAAATCCTACTTGATTACTCATATGAGTTCGCATCCATCAATTGATAAAATCTGTTAATGGTAGAACTTTTAAGCATGTTTAATAAGCCACAGTGGGGCAGTGGTTAGAATACAGTACTGCAGGGCTACTTTTGCTGACTGCCAGCTGCCTGCAATTTGGCAGTTCTAATCTCACCAGGCTCAATACTGACTCAGCCTTCCGTCCCTCCAAGGTGGGTAAAATGAGGACCCACATTACTAGGGGCAATATGCTGGCTCTGTAAACTGTTTAGAGAGGGCTGTAGAGCCTTATGAAGTGGGATACAAGTCTAAGTGCTATTGCTATTGCTACTTAGAACTAAATTCAACTGAATCTAATGGACTGAGGAGGCTTCCCAATGGAGATTTTTCTGAACAACTTTCAATGCTGATTTTTTTCCCTTCCCTAATGGATTTTTTTCTGTGTACATGTCAAGTTCATGAAAAGGAAAAGTTAGCATCAATGCTGGGAAACATGGAGGATTATCTCTGGAAGATATCATCTAGTTGGGATTTACTAACAATTCCCTCCTGTCTGGATTTTGCAAAAAAAATGTTCTCCTACCTTCATTCCTTTACAAGTTGGAGGCACAGTGAGGTTTTTGAACTTGCAGGCAAGGAGTAATAGAGCTGGGTTTCATAAACTTCCTAAGGGCAAGTCTTTAACATACTTGTTCTAGGAAGTTCTTCAAGGACCTCCCATATTCAGTATCTATATATGAAGCTTTTGTGAAGGATACGGAATGGGCATTCCGTATCCTTCACAAAAGCTTCATATATAGATGCTAAACATGGAAGGTCCTTGAAGAACTTCCTCGAACAAGTGTGTTAGCTAAAATCCCCAAGATATCAAGCAGAATTCTCCTAATGCCACCTTCTGATAGGTAACAAGAGAGAAAGTACAGCAAAGTGTCCCACCCAAACCCCAAATTGCTTGAGGTTTCAAAAGGATACCCTGGTCAGCAACAACAAAAGCTAAGGAGAGAGACAGCTCATCTAGACTCTTTCTGGAATTCCTGAATTGCCCACTCCCTCCCCCAGCATCCCTAACTTCATTGCCAAGTAAAATGCAAAAAAAAAGAGATATGTGTTTTGGAGCCTTTTTTAAACCTTAAGCCCATGTCACACTGAACCAACGGATGCAAAGAAGACGTAAAACGGACAAAAAAGCTTGCCATCCGTTGGAAAACGCGATGTACTCACTGCCTCCGTTTTGCTTCCTCTATCCGTCCAGCATCCGTTTATTGACGTTTCATCCGCTCCGAAAGTTTTGAGCTGCCCAAAACTTTTGTGCGGAAAATGTATCCAGTTCGTCCGTTCTGCACCCACTACGCATCCGTTATGCATCCGTTACGCATCCGCTATATCCACTAGGCATCCGCTGCGCATCTGCGCAACTCCATCTGCTCCAGCGGTAAACAGACGCAGAGAGGAAGCGGAACGGACGCAGAACGGATGCCTAGCGGATGCAGCACGGAAACAAAGCGTTTAAAATGGAAAAAACGTTCGCAGAGGGGACCTATCTCGGATATTAAGGATGTCTAGAGGCTGCCTAGAGGATGCCTAGCGGAAAACCTATATTTCCTATAAAAAGGGGGAGCAACTCATCTGCATCTCACTTTCAGAACAGCAGCCCAGAGGTGCAGACCTCTGCAGCCTTCATCTGGCTCTTCCTCTTCCACAGCATCCAGTCATGTCCACCGTGGATTGTAACAAAGTCCTTTCGGCAGCCACCATCCTTCTGCAACAGTGCGAAGCCATCTGCAGGCTCTGTGAACACTACTGCGAGAAGAAAAAAGAGGCAGCCAAAAAGAGTCTGGGTCCGAAGATGGTTCGCCAGAAGAGCAGAGGACGGACTGTACAACAAGCTGATGGTGGAGCTCAGGAACGAAGACACTCGGGCGTTCAAGAACTTCATGAGGATGCCTCCAACCATGTTTGACAAAGTTGTGCAGCGCCTGACACCCAGGTTGACCAAGGTAAACACCAGCTTCCGGCCCAGCCTGGACCCTGGGCTCAAGGTGGCACTCACTCTGCGCCACCTGGCCTCAGGGACCACCTACAGGAGCATGCAGTACGGCTGGAGGGTGCCATCTAACACCATTAGCATTGTGGTCAGAGAAGTGGTGCAGGCCATCATCGAAGAATACAAGAAGGAGCTCCTCCAGTACCCCTCCACTGAAGAAGGCTGGAAGAAAGTTGCAGAGCAGTGGTATCAGAAGTGGAACTTACCACACACCGTTGGAGCCATAGATGGCAAGCACGTGGCCTGCAAAGCTCCACCCAACTCAGGGTCCACTTATTTCAACTCCAAGGGCTTCTTCAGCATCATCCTCTTCGCCATGGTCGATGATGACTACAAGTTCATGAACATCGATGCTTCAGGCAATGGCTCATCTTCAGATGCCCAGATATACAACGCCAGTCACCTCAAGGAGGAGCTAGAAGGCAATCTCATCGTGGGCTTCCCAGATCCAGAACCCCTGCCCAATGACACACAAGATGTGCCCTACTTCATCGTGGGGGATGACACCTTCTCCCTCACAACCTACCTCATGAAGCCCTACACCTCTAGACTCCTCACCCTTGAAGAGAGGATCTTCAACTACAGGCTGTCCAGGGCAAGGCGGGTGGTGGAGAACGCCTTTGGCATCCTGGCCAACAGGTTCCAGGTACTTCTCATCACCATGCAGCATTGCCCAGAGACCGTGAGGAGGATCATGCAAGCTTGCTGCATCCTGCACAATCTCATGCGCACCCGCTACCCAGTGTTGCAGAACAGGCTTGTGGACCTCCAACAAGGCAATGGGGACATGGAGCCTGGGGAATGGAGGCAAGGGCGAAACCTGATCGACACTGAGGATGTGCAAGGCCCCAACAGAGCCTCACATGAAGCGAAGAAGCAGCGCAACCTCCTGAGACACTGGTGCAACTCCCCAGCTGGAGCAGTGGAGTGGCAAGACAGGATGGTAGATGCTTAATGGATGCTTCCTTCAGCCTGTCTCATCACACGGATGAGATTGGGCCATGTATGTTTGGTTGGCCTACAATGAACAGGGCGTTTAATAAAGAGTTGTGTTTATGTTGACATGTGTGGATAATTATTACATTATTATTGATAACAAAGGGCTATAGGTGTGGCACCTGGGAGGGTGGACCATACAGTCCCACTTTGCTTGCACTGGAGGTGTATCTATCCCACTGCTATCCTAACCCATCCCACAGCTATTACCCATTCCACAGGTATCCTAACCCATCCCAAAGCTATCCTTACCCATCCCAAAGCTATCCTTACCCATCCCACAAGCATGCAAAGGCTTAAGCCATTTCTAAAAGTTTCCAGCAAGACTTTATTAAAAAAAAGAAATGAAGCAAGTATGTGAATCATAAATAGACTTTATTAACAACAAGCTATAAAACAAAAATGAGTCTCTGGCACTCCTCTTGGTCGCTCAGTCTCAGGGGTGAAGGGTGCAGGTGCTGTGGAGGTGGCTGGTGCTGGAGTGCTTTTCATCAGCTCCTCCAGAAGCAGAAGCAGCAGAAGCGCCAGCCCCAGAAGAGCGAGCCCGTGCTGCAGAAGCCCCAGCAGAACCAGAGTGAGGGCCAGGGGGCGGGATGGTAGCCCTGTCCCTCTTGCAAGGGCTGGCAGCAGATGGCTGAGGCTTGCTGTGCTTCCACATGGTTGTGGGGTTGCTGGCTGGCAGGGAGGCTGGCAGGCAGCAAGGCTGGCAGCAAGGCTGGCAGGGAGGCTGGCACCAAGGCTGGCAGGAAGGCTGGCAGCAAGGCTGGCAGCAAGGCTTGCAGGCAGACATGCAGGCAGAGCAGGCAAGGCAGCCAATCCGTCCGGCAGCAGGTCTTTCCTCTGAATGGCGACCTGCTTCCGAGCTGCTTCCGTTATATCCGCGGGGCTGATGCAATGCATCCTCCCCGCATGCGCAATTAATGCCAGGCATCTCTTAGGCTTCCGCTGTGCATCCGCTGTGCATCCGCTTCATCCGTTCCGCGTCCGCTCTGCATCCGCTCCGCATCCGCTTTGCTGAGGTCCCCCGGAAGCCTAGCGGATGTGCCATCCGCTCCCATCCGCTTCCATCCGCTGGGCTTCCGTTCCGCATCCGCTTTGCATCCGCCCTGTGTCCTCCCCGCATCCGTGTTATCCACTCCGGTTATGCAAATTTTTGCCCCTTTTGAGAGCGGATAACAACGGAAGGAACATTTTGCTCGTCCGTTGTGTCCTTTTTGCATCCGTTGGGCAGTGTGACATGGGCTTTAAGACATGATTGATAAATGTTATGCTTCACCCAAATTTAACATGCTTATTTTCCTTCAAACAACCCCAAAGGGGGACAGGGAAATCAGAACTTCAGCTTTGTATCCACTGATTATGTCATTACATTACCTTACTCCCCCTGTGGCCCTAAAGGGGGAATTGTTTGTTTGATGAAAGTGTAGCCCCTGGCAAAAAAAAAAGTATCAGTCCCAGCCACTGAGAAAAATCAATCATTCTAAAGTGGGGGGAAAAAACATTTTCCAGATCAAAGTGAGGAAATTCTGGCTTGTGGTGAAAATGCAATCTGAAACATCCTGTCTTGTTCAGGGCCCGACATCCACATATAGACAGAGGGATACTTTTTTTTTTAACTAGATGAGGCTTGCACTCACACACACTTATACAAACATGTTTGCCCTTAAAGTTCAGCAGGTTTGACTTAAGTTCCAAATCAAAGTAGCACACTGTCAGTTAGTATTCGTTGGTCCCAGCTGTACCAGATTCATGAACGGGTCCAGATTCAAAATCAAGGTTGTGAGATTCTCAAGTCACATGGAGTGGGAGTTAATGGGCAGTTATTGTCAATGGAGAGCTTGTGCTCTCTGCTCCATTTTGGAATGGAATGGAATGGAATGGAGTAGAGTAGAGTAGAAAAAATAGAATAGAATAGAATAGAATAGAATAGAATAGAATAGAATAGAA
>BLBF01000021.1:4205224-4270331 GCA_015471245.1 Laticauda colubrina | reverse complement strand
AATAGAATAGAATAGAATAGAATAGAATAGAATAGAATAGAATAGAATAGAATAGAATAGAATAGAATAGACAGAGTTGGAAGGGACCTTGGAGGTCTTATAGTCCAACCTCCAGCTTAGGCAGGAATTTCAGACAAATGGTTATCCAATCTCTTCTTAAAAACTTCCAATGTTGGAGAATTCACCACTTCTGGAGGCAAGTTGTTCCACTGATTAATTGTTCTAACTGTCAAATTTCTTCTTAGTTCTATGTTGCTTCTCTCCTTGATTAGTTTCCATCCATTGCTTCTTGTCCTGCCCTCAGGTGCTTAATATTCTATTCTATTTTAGTGGAAGCAGCCATGGTGTAGCTTGTTTAACAGGGCGAGACTCCTGCACAGTCTTACAGAGCATCTTTGCTCTACTCTTTTTGCAGCCAACAGAATGGTAACATTGGGAGAGACAGTTATTCCTGTGCCTGCGCATGTTTGCTGTTTTTACCCACCTCCTCTGCCTGCTCAGATGGTAGTCCATCTGGTAGTGCTGGACTGGCTGCTTGTCACCAATCAGTACTTCTGAAGTTGACTCTGGCACTGGATTCTTGTCATCAGTCCCCTCCTCTGATTCTAAATCCGAACCCACCATCACACATCCCACAGTCATATCCTTCCCCCAAACGTTTGACAAGTCAGAGGATTCACAAACCTTAACTGCTCCCCAGTTCATCTTGTAGGAACTAGGTTTTTTAGCATTGGAGATAACAGTGTGATATCTTTTCTCCCTTGTACAGAGAAAGGAATAGGAAACATGAGCACCAGTCTACTAGCAAAGCAGAGCTTGGGGATAGGAATTTCCCTCCTGTCCAGTGGTGGGCTGGTGCCGGTTTGGACTGGCTCGCCCGTACTGGTAGTTATGGCCACTGGTTGGGCCTGCCCACCTGCCCAGGCGCTCTCCCGTCCTATGTATCTCACATTTTTTGCTTGCCTGCCCTGCCCTCGCAGCCAGCTGCTTTCTGTGCCTCTCCCGATCTACTCACCCTAGCTGCTGCATGAAGGAATTCCCCTTGGTTTTGCAGCTGTGCGTGAAGAGGGTGTGCGCGTGCTCACATTTCTGGTTCTGCACTAGACGAACCAGTTGTTAAAGTATGTGCAGCTCACCTCTGCTTCCATCAAATTATCTCCCTCCCATCCAACCTACCACAGTTTGGAGTTACAACTGTCCAGTCTTTGCTCCTCTATCATAAGGGATATTACTGTCACAGAAAGTGTCATCTTCAATGAAGGATTCCCATTTCTTTCTCTCTTGACCCATGGGGGAAAGTCTTCTCTGGAATGGCACTTCTTAGCTCTTAAAAAAATCAATATAATAATGACTTGCATTAAAAATCATTTTAACGATTACAACCTCTGTCTTAATTGATCAGAGGTACTTTGTTCTTAATGGGTGGATGTGTTATGGCCCAGGCTCTAGACTCAGATTCTAAATATGAAGCTAAACCAGCTGTTTCAGCTGAGCCTCTGGGATGTCCGCTTCAGGAAGGACAAAGCCAGACATCACTTGAGGCTAATCAATCACAGGCACCATCTGAGCAGCTGGATCTGTTTGGTGAAGATGACGGAAGGCCTTCAGTCCCAGCACCAGAAGAGTAGGAAGGAGAGCACAACAACAAAAGTCTAGTGAGACGGCTACTGGCCAAGCAAAACAGCATGCAGTCTGACTTGTGACAACTGACTGCAGCCTCTATAAGAATCTGCTCTGACTCTGTTCTCTTTGCTGGAAATGTCTGATAACTGTGACATTCATCTGTGGATTCAGCTTCATGGACTTCTGACCTTTAGATTGGCTGACAGCCTTGACCCTACTCTGAAACCTTGGACTGACTCTGGACAATGTATACCAGGGGTCACCTAACCTTTTGGACCTCAGGGACCACCAAACTCATAATCTTAGATCCCAGGGACCACTAACTGGTTCTGTCGGTGTGGCCTAATTTGTGGGTGTGGCTTGGTGGTCATGTGACTGGCTGAGCATGGCTTGTATGTAAATATTATACATATTTATATATTGAATTTTTTTATAAAAAAAGAGTAATTTTTACCCAAAATCAGGCAAAGCAGGCAGATTGGGTTGCTCACAAATTCATTCAGTGATCTATCTGTCTATCTATCTGTTCTCAACTTTGCTTGCCATGAGTCTGCACTAAATTTGCTTGCAAGCAAACCTTCAGTCCTAAGGGAGGTTCGGCTGTGCTTAAAAGCAGAGCTGAAGATCTAAAGACTAGCTAGAAAGCAAGAAATCCAACCATTTTCTGCTTCCTAGCTAATCTAAATCTCTCAGCAGAGCAAAACAGATGATGGTCAGAAAAAGGAAAAATAACAATTTAGCAAGTTTGTCGGGTTAGGAATGAGTGGGCGGGGAGGGTTGGTTCCTGTGGGCCATGTGGGCGGGGCAGCCTTGTGTTTCTGTGCAGCCTGGATTAATTTGCTTTGAGGGGGTGCTCTGGGGGTGAGATTTCTCTGTGGCCCACCAAAGTTTTCTCACGGCCCACTGGTTGGCGACCGCTGCTCTAGACCAGTGTTGGCAAACCTTTTCACACTGGGTGCTGAAACAGGACCGTGCACTTGCAGGGGAGCACTGGAAACTGGACGAGCAGCACGCCAGCCACCTGGTCTTCTGTTTTCTGGCATACATGTGTGCATGAAGACCAGTTGGCCAGTGCACATGTGCGTGCTGGAAATCAGAAGCTCAGCTTCCCGGGCATGTGCATGTGTGCAGGAGAGCTTCTCTTCTGGTTTCCGGTGCTCCTGCACACGCAAAGACCAGCATATGCATGCTGGAACCTGGAAGAGCAACAGGTGACAGCTGGCATGCCTGGAGAGATGGCTCTGTGTGCCACTTCTGGCACGCATGCCATAGATTTGCCATCACAGCTCTAGGCAAACTTTGCAGGCAAGCCTTGGCTTTATTTATTCCTTCACTTCATTTACACTCTTCAGCCTGGTACAGATGGCCCTTGACTTACAACTATTCATTTAACAATTCAGAAAAAAAGTAACTTATGATTCATTCTCAAAATTATGACTATTGTGCCACTTCTAGATTAATGTGATTGCAATTTGAGCAAATGGCAACCAGCTCACATTTACAATGGTGGCAGGTCCTGTGGTCACATGATTGTGATTTGCAGTCTTCCCAGCCAGTTTTTGACAGTCATTGGGAAGGTGCATTTGCTTAATGACCATGTAATCCAATTAATGATGTATTCATTTAATGGCTGTATTAAAAAAAAATGTCCTAAAATCAGGTCTGGCCATGTAATGACTTACTTAACTACCTTACATAGTGACTGAAATTCCAGTTGTAGTCATAACTTGAGGACTTCCTGTAGTAAACTGATAATCACGTAAGAAACTGTATGTGCATGTACATGTCTGAAGCCTGCAACATAACAAGATATTTCATTTAACATTGCAACCTCAGACCCTATCGTACAGTAGTCTGACTTGCTACTCTTTCCCCATAATTACATTTTAGTCTAGAAACAACTTCTTTATTAGAGCCTACACTCTAACTGTGCAAGATTTTGGAACTATAATCATTTAAGGTTGGCTATTATATAAAATGTAGTTTGAAGGGATTATTCATATTACTAAAACTTACAAGAACTTGAGCAATTTTGTTCTATTGAGTTTTGTTTTGTTTTTTGAGGAAAACTCTAGCATTCTATTTAGTTTCAGTGGCCAGTCCAAAGTTTATAAGCAGGGCATCAAGACCACAGCTTTCCTATTTTTTCTGTCCTTGTGCCTGATGTGACATTCAGAGATATATATATATATATATACATTATTGCTTTTGATCATAGAAATGCTATTTCCTAATCACTGTCATAAATGAGCATGTGTTCGGGGCTGTGGTGTCCTAACCTCTGCCTGCTTGCCCAACCCTAATGTGCCACTGAGGAAAGCTTTCCATTCCTCTCAGAATGCAAACAATTGTTCTGATGCTAATCACGAGGCTCCTCCAAATTTTCACTGATCCATCAGGTGAGGTAACTTAATCAACGGTGCCCTGTTTGTTATGGAAAGAAGTTAGAGAGGCTTAAATGTATTTATCAATGATATCATCAAAGCTCTGGATCAATGAGGTCTTAGTTTCTTACTGGGTAGCCAAAACATTATGTATTGAGCAGTGTGTAAAGCCATGAATATTCTAGCTCTTTAACAGAAACCTGCATGCTCTCTTCATTTATGGGGCTTATCAGAAGCAATGTACTAGGTAGGATGAATGCAGGGAAGAGGGGAAGCAGGTTTCATTTTTATTTGTTAAAAATCATATTTACACACACTCCATCTCACCAAAAGTGACTCTGGGCAGCACATAAGTAGCAGTAAGATAACAGAACACATGTAAAACAACAGATATATAAAAATCTGTATTAATAAATATATTAAAAACTAAATATACAAACCGTAGGCAAAAGAGGATTAGAAAAGCAAGTTCCCTGGGAGCCTTAGGTCTCATTCCAAAACCATGTCTTGGGGTCTTTTAGAATATCAAATGGGATGCAGCTAATCTTATTTCAGGGGGAAGGGTATTCCATAAAATGGCTTCCATAGCCGAGTCTGTGCATCTCATGGGACCCATAAGTGTAGGCCCCAAGCTAACAGTACCCACAGTATCCCTCCTCTGTCAGATCTCATGGGGCAGGCTAAAGTAAGGCAGCTAGATATAAGGCTAGCTAACAAGCCACTGTAGATTGTAGAAATGAAGCAGATACTTAACCTGTGGCCACTCTTACTGAGTCATAATAGGGGGCAAGAGTTTGCAGGGCACAGAAGTAGCAGTGTCTATGTCTTAAAGTCAACCTTGCAAATAATGAAGTAAAAACACAGTAAAAATTAAAGATACCTTCAGGTCAAGCTTTGACTCCTGATGACCGTGCCCACTAAATTCTCTTGGCAGGAATATGTCATTGCCTCCTACTAGAATAGTCTTTGATTTCCCAGACAAGCTAATATACCTCCATTCCCAAGCAGTCCGCCATCTCGATGCTAGCCAACACTGACTGCTTCATTTCTGAGATCAGCCAAGGTCAGCTTCTGCTAGTTGCTAAAACAAACTTAGGGCAAGGAAGGGCATTTAAAGATAGGGGAACACTTTTCTGTGATTTGAAGGATAGATAATACGTTCTCAGTCCCATCCAAAAATCAGTTTCTTTGTCTGGGGAGGGTGGGAATAATATTGCTAGAAATGCAATGTGGAGAATGTCATGGGCGCTATTGAGGTATAAATGCCCAAAGGAAACTTATGCCAGCCATATAAGATAATTAGGGTTATGGTGCTAGCACTTTGCAAAAGTAACTTGCAATTAACTTGCAAGGCCTAAATAATATTTAAAGCAGAGGGCTCCACCTACCCTTTTGCAAAGGAAATTGAGGCATACATGAGAAATTTGCATTGTTCCTAAACTTTGGCACAGGGATTGATTATAGGTTGTATTATGCAATCATATTTGCAGAACAAATCTCATGCTCCAGAAAACAGATGTTTTTGTCAGTTCACTTGTGCTCCATCAGCCTGCAGTATTAAGCATGCTTACTTAGGAGTAAATCCACCAAAAATAATATTACTTGCTCCCTAATAAGCATAAATAGGATTGTTCTACAAGAGTGCCGTTTCTTCTTCCCTCCACCACTTCAGATTCCAAAACATAGACTTGAAGCTAGGTAGGGATAAGAATTAAAATTCTGGCACTAGAAAGCTGTGGTAATTTATTTCCATGCAGATTAGTCCCAGGAACGTTTAGGTAGAACTCCCTCTGAGTTCTTCAAGTGGAATATATTTCTTAGTAAATATGCCCAGGATTATAGCTCTTCAGTCCCAGCATCGTGAATGTTTACTCAAAAGTCAGTCCTGCAGAGTTCAAGAGCACTTACTCCCAAAAAGGTTGGCATAGGGATTGTAACTTCCATATGAATAATTCATTCTGGGTGCAGTATTTAAGATTTTAACAGAATCTGAAATGTTGGCTGAAGAGTGGAAATAAGCAAAACCAGAGACTGTTTGTTTGGTATTTTGGATCATTCTCCTTTTAAAGTTCTTTTAAGCCATGGTTGGAGAACAGTTTTCAGTCCAGGGTTGATATTCTACGGTATACAGTTTCCTGCCTGAGCAGGGAGTTGGACTAGAAGAACTCCAAGGTCCCTTCCAATTCTGTTAGTCTAGTGCAGGGGTCAGTAACCCTCTTTGGCTCTGCTGTGGCTCCCTGTCGTTGGTTGGCTCCACAATTGATAGGGCTTTCGGTTAGGACAGGTAGAGGAAAAAGGACTCAGCATTAGAAGGAGACTCTATGGTGGGGAACTGGTCTTCCGATCGGCAAAAGGAAAAGGACGCCATGCTAGGAGAGACACTCTGGTGAGGGAACCAGATTTCCGGTCGCCTGAGGAAAAAGGATGCCGCACAAGGAGGATGCCACACTAGAGTTCCACTGTGGTGGGGAACTGGACTTCCGATCACCTCCAAAATTAAATGGGGGGCCTCCGGTTAGGACCTTTGTGGCTCTTTGAATGTTTAAGGTTGCCGACCCTTGTTCTAGTGGGAGGAATGCAGAAAAAAAGGGCAGTGATGTGGGATCACCTCTTTCTACTCTTCTCTTTCCTCCTTTCTGATATACACATCTATCATTTTCCCACTATGTATATATTCAGATAGAAATTGGCAGTTGTCTATAATTTAGCGTCTCTTGATATTCTGAACTTTGGCTAGAAATTCTGAATATATACATACATATATCAGGCTGAGAATCATGTACTTGTTTGGTGTCATTTCTCAAAACGAAGTTGAGGTTCCTGGGTTTTGATTCTCTTAGTGAAATGTAATAATTTTTGCAATAGTTAGGTTGGTCTATTCTCATTGCAACTTGAGCTAAAATCATGTTTTACTGGAGCAATGCAGAGAGAGAAGAAAATATGTGCCTGCTTATTCATTAAACAAGCAGTGCTCTTTGAAAGCCCCAGTAACATCTAAAATACATTTGATTAGACTGCCTAAGCTTTGATGCTCTTTTCTGAGAGAAGCTGCCTCCCCTTTTCTCTGTTCATGTTTCACTACATGGCAAAAAACATTCCTTGTTTAAATTATTGAGCTTGCACTTTTTTTAATGATAGGGTTTAATAGATTACATTTGTTCTGGCTGCTATTGGTTTAATTGAGATTGCTTTTCCATTGATTTTATTTTCCATTGATTTTCTATTCTGCAAGACATTTTTATTATATTTTTATATGGGTGTTGTTGTTTTTATGAATGAGCTTTATTAAACTCTAGTGAAGTAGAAAGAAAAAGAATGAAACCTTTTTAATCAATGAACTGGTCAAGGGTTTATATCCAAATCATATTGTAAATGCTTCTATTAGGGCTAGCAAACCTTAAATGTCTTGCCCGGCTGTCCCTACAAGTAGAATAATGATCAAACCTGGGCTGAAAATTGGGACCATTACTGAATGGCAGCAAACAGGCAGATAATCTCTTAATCCATTTCAAATATCTAATGACTATCCAAAGTCAGCCAAGCATTGGTAGGGACAACCAAACAGATACACTCAAATGAAATTCCCCAATTTTTGAAATAGCAGAAAAGCCTGCTTTCCAATGGCTGAGTCATATACTGTCTCAGGAACAAAACAATTTTAATATGGGACATTAAGGAAGATAAGTGATGGATTCCACTGGCTTTGATCCCCCACCAACCAAATTTATTTTTATTTTTTTCATTTATTTTTTATTTGTCAATTGCTTAAAAGATAATAGATGTAAGTAAAAACATAGTTATGAATACATGGATACATGTAAGAAAAATAAAAAATATATAAAAGAAACACTAGGACAGGGACAGTAAGCATGTTGGTGCGCTTATGCACGCCCCCTACAGACCTCTTAGGAAAGGGTCAATAATAGACAGTCTAAGGTTCAAGTTTTTGGGGTTTGGGGAAAAAACCAAAAGAGTCAGGTAGAGTATTCCAGACATTGACTACTCTGTTGCTGAAGTTGTATTTCCTGCAATCAAGTTTGGTGCGATTAACCTTGAGTTTGTATCTATTGTTTGCTCTAGTGTTGTTATGGTTGAAGCTGAAGTATTCATTGACAGGTAGGACATTGCAGTGTGATTTTATATGCTATCCTTAGATCGAACCAAAGGCGGCGTAGTTGTAGGTTTTCTCGGTCTAGAATTTCGAGTCTGGTGTATTAAGGTATTCTGCAACAAGTAGAGGAATGGGGAACTCTTCTTGTGAAATATTTCTGGACTTTCTCAACTGTGTTAATATCAGATACGTAATGTGGGTTCCAGACTGATGAGCTGTATTCGAGTATTGGTCTAGCAAATGTTTTGTATGCTCTAGTTAATAGTGTAATATTACCAGAGAAAAAGCTATGTAAGATTTGGTTAACAACTCTTAATGCCTTTTTGGCTATGTAGTTACAGTGGGCTCTAGCACTTAGGTCATTTGAGATGACACTCCATGATCTTCAACAGAATTGCATCCAGTGAATAGAAATTGCCAATCAAGGGATGAGAGATCATTGTCTATAAGATCCTAGTTGCCTTTTTTGAAGTTGTAATTGGGGATTCCTTCGTTGTGATGATTTTTGTGTTGACATATGTTGAGACAAAAGTCAATCATGTTGTGGTCACTGTTGGAAAAGGGTTCTTTAATTTGTATTCTGTAAATTGAATTCAAACTATTGCAGAAGATGAGATTGAGAAAGTTGTTAAGTCTAGTGTTGTTGGTTACTAGTTGTTCTCATCCCAGATTTGTTATTGCATTGTAGAAGGTTGCATGTGTGGGTTTAGTTGTACATTCATTTAGGGTCCAGTTAATATGAGATAGATTGAAGTGACCAAGAAAGAAAAAAGTGTGTGGGCAAGATGCTGCCCATATTAGTAGTGTATTTTGCTTGTTTCCATGTTCGATGTCATAATCAGGGGCTCTGTAACATAGAAAGGACTGAAATGTGATATTTAAGGACAGTTCACAGACGATGGTCTCAGGAATAGCAAGCTCCTGGGTAACTTGGATGTTTTTTAGATGTAGGGACTTTTTATAGAAGATAGCAACACCACCTCCTCTACAGATTTCACAATCTGTTCGGTAAACATGATAGTCTCTTACTGTGGTAATGGAGTCAGGGAGATGTGTTGAGCCATGTTTCACAGACAAATATAATGTCGAATTTAGCTGTATTTAGTAAGAGAAGAAATTCAGGTATTTTATTTACAAGACTTCTTGCATTGAGTAGCTTGCATTTAAGGCCAGTTGTGGTTGGAATAGAGGTAGTTAGGTGCATGCATGCCTAGTTTTGAGTGATGTTGGATGCAGAGTTGTGGGTTGTGTGATTTTCTTTTGATGCAATCAGCTCTGTAGTCAATGTATAGATCCTTTTCTCCATTGTCTAGATGGTTTTTGAGTTCTGCGCAGAGTTCACAGGAGCAGATTCTTTGCAGTATGGATAAGTCTGGTCTGGAGCGAAGTATTTTTGTGGCTGGGATTGGTTTTTGCAATGGCATTTATTGTATGAATGAATATGCCTTTGCTGGACTCATTTTTGCATACAACTCTACAAAATCTTGGGGCCACAGAGCCATAATTGTATTTGTACCCATGGCCATCTCTGATTATTTCAATGATATCTTCAGGAGAGATGTTTGTTGTATTTGAGTTGCTTATGATATCACAAACTTTGGTGATATCATCTGATTCATTGGTATCTTCAAGACCAAATAAGATGGTATTTGGACATTTCTGTTCATGTTCTATGGTGTCTGTGATGAGTAAGGAGATATTATTTGTGGAATTATTTGAAGGGATAGTAATTGTTTGTGGCTATGGTTTGGTGGTTATTTTTGGTTGTAGTTGTGATTGTAGTTGAAGTAGTGATTGTGGTTGTGGGATTTGATTTTGAGCTGATAAGTACTCACTTAGCTGTGCTGTATTTTTTTTCAAGAGAAATTAGGCTTGCTTGTATAGTTGTTTCAAAACGTGTTGCTAAGCATTCTTCTATTGAGTGAATGAGTGATTCTATGCTTTCAACTCTGTCAGGTAGGGTACTCAGTTTGTTTAACTTAGGAGAGCATGATGGACATAGATAAAAGAATGTATTTGAATTTTTAACCATATCAGCGAGACTTTTGTTTGTGTTTAAGCAGGCAGGGTGGGCTAGATTATCGCATAGATGGCATTTGATGTAAATTTCACTTTCATTGATAGTTTCAAGACATTTGAAACATGTGCAGGAGTCTGGGAGGTCATTGGTAGAAGTATTTTTATTTTGTTTTGGTTTGGAGTTTTTGGCTAGCATTGTCGTTGGCAATAGTACAGTAATCAATTACAATAGCTAGTTAATGTGATAGGTAGACAGTTACTTAATGAATGTTAGTAATTAATTAATAATGGTTGGTAATGGTTATAATGGTTACACTATATGCATTAAACACTCAATCATACTAAGTAATAAAAACAATAAATCAAATGATCATTTGATAAAAATTAATTATTTTAAAGAAATTGATTTTTTTGAGATAATGAAAGTAATGAAGTAGTATGAAGTAGTATTGGGAGTTGGTAAGTAAAGGGTTATTGCTTAGCTTTGTTTTGGTTAGCTGCTGCTGATATCTGAGAATATGTTTATAACCCTTGATAAACTGGCAGGAGGTGTCTCTTCCTGGGCTGTTTGAAAACAATCAATGAGCAAGGGTTTACACTCTCTTTCTTGTTTTGTAGATTGAGTTTTTGAGATAGTAAAGATGCAAAGATGTTAAAGGGGGGGATCTCTGGCCCCTTCTTCAGCAGAAATAAACAGAACAATTCACTGGGAGGCAACAGGAAACTTTTTGTTTTGTTTTCCCTTGATGAATGGAATTTCTGCCCCCCTCCTAGTTAATTTAAATACACTTTCAAAGTTTGTTGCTTTTAAGAGAAAGAGAAAGAAAGATAGTCTTGTACTGGTAATTTGAACAGTTTATATTTTTACTACGTAGACTCAGATTTGCATTCAGCATTTGCTCCTGGCTTCAATATACTTCTGCTTCTATCATAGGAAATAAAATTGCTTCCAATCTTCACAGGAGTTCAGTTATAACAATACTTCCCTACTTATTGAAAGTCCAAAGTTACTGTCCTTTTAAAGGGGAAGTCCAGATTAGCAATTTGGTGAAGGCGGAAGGAGGAAGAGGGAAGAGGGGAGGAGGGGCGGCAGGGGGGAAGCAGTCTGTTTCACACCCTGGCTGCAAATGTCTGAAGACCGACTCACAGCTCCCGGTGCTCACCGCCCTGCAAGGATGGGATGAGTCTCACTGCCCTGCAAGGATGATCGTTGAGCCGCCCCCCCCCCCCTACTGGTGAGCCTCACCACCTTACCTTCTAGTAAGGATAGGTCAAGTCGCAGATCATTGTCATCCGCTATGGGAAAAACATCCATAAATCACTCTCCTTAAAGTGTTGTGAGACTGAGCTGAGTAAATGCAGATAGGTGCATTCAGATGGCAGTTTTAGATGCCTATCCAATTGTCCAATTAAGAGGTGGCACTGTGGCAGGAAGTATTTTTTAGTATTAGCCCTTTTTTTGAAAGGGCATAAATCCCTTACCAAAAATAGCCTGGCTAACAGACTCCAGGCAGAAATAAGAGGTACAAGGCAGAGTAAGATGCTACCACATTGGAAATAACTCCACTGTCAAGTCAATAGGAAGGAGGGGTTGAAAACAGCATCAGGGACACTCTGTGACCCGTCTCCATCATATTCCTCTTTTATATTTGTGTCCTGTATGAACCTGAGTGGCACAGAGAAGGGGTGTAGGGTGGAGCCAGAGGGGAGGGTTGATAATGGGCAAACTGTCTTCAGAAGAGCTGCAAAAATAGCCCATAGATTAGACAAAATAGCCCCATCACCCATGAATAAAAATAGTGAGAAGTACAGCCACACACAATCCCTGGTCAACAAAAGCATCAAAAATCCTGCAAAGCAGTCATTGATGACTGAATCTGTGACCTGCTGGCAAAACCCGGCTAACCTTTTGTGCAACCTAACTGAAGTGTCTAACCAAGTGTCCAGCCAAACTGAACAGCACTCTATGTTTTAAACTGGGGGCAGGGGGGAGTAGCACTTTTTCAAAAGAGTGTTACACCTGTTTATGTAAGGAGCTTGTATGAAAGTTAACAAAGCTAGGTATGGAAGGTGTTACAGAGTTTTTTCCATCTCTGAAAACCAGGAGTCTAGTCCCTCTTGTTGGCAAAACCAAAATGGTCATGGAAAGCAGTGCTCACTAATCTTTTCAATAAGAACTGGGAAGAGTCCAGCTCTATTCAATCAATGTCATTGCCAATAAAAATTGTGTTGAAATTTAAAAAAATTAAATTTGTACATAGGAAGTCCTCAATTTACAAACATTTATTTAGCATCTGTTCAAAATTGCAGCAGCACTGAAAAGTGACTTATGACTAATCCTCTTACTTATGACTGGCATATATTTATAATAGTTCAGCATCCTAGGCACACAGGATAGGCATCTGCGACCTTCCCAGCCAGTTCTCAACAAGCAAAATCAATAAAGAAAGCCCGATTTGCTTAACGGCCTTGTGATTCATTTACCTGCAAGAATTCACTTAACAACTGTGGCAGAAAAAGGTGGTAAAATAGGTATTACTCACTTAAAATCACCTTGCTTAGCAGTGGAAATTCTTCTCCCAGTTGTGATTGTATTTGATTACTGTAACTTGCTTTTATGCCTTTTGTTGGAAATGAGACAAAGCAAAGGCATGTCACGTGATCACTGGACTATCTTCAGGTTGTTGTTCAAGGGATGTGAAAATGAGTCTGCAGTTAGGTAAGGCTAAAATTAGAAATAATCATTTCAAAATGGTACAGTATTGAACTAAATGTCAGCGTTCCAAGTAACACACCCATTGAAAGCAGAACTCTAAGCCAGGTAGATTCCTCAAAGAACATGTTTATTGGATACATCATATTGGCACAGTTGTGAAAACAACTCTAAAAGTTTCCAGTTTTCACTTAATTTAAAGAGTAAAAATCACCCCTCCCAAGTGTCCAGTCACATTGTCCAATGAATATAGCTGGCAGGCTCCTCTCCTCCTCCTCTTCAAGGATGAGAGGAGCCTGCCATCTATAGTCATTGGACAATGTTACAATGACCTTGATTCCCACAGGAAAACTGTTTGTTTTGACTGTTAGCTGGGCTCTTTACTTCCTCCCTCCCTTTCCTCTCTCCTCTTGGCAACTATAAGACAGCAAAAGATGGCTTCACCCAGGGTTGCTTCAGAGTTGACACTATTGAAGTAGGAATAAAAATGCATTTTACACTCATGCTCATCCAATAAGGGACTGTCATCAATGAATGAAAATACACATCTTGGGAAGAACCCAAGGAAAACTGCACTTCAGTCTTTCAAACAAGCCCTCTAACAACAGGAGGCAAACTCCAACATGTAAAATGCCTTGGGCACTGATATGCCCCAAATATTAGTGCCTGGTAGCTGCTTTGTAGAAACAATTTTTGAAAGTTCTATGCTGAATTTGTTAAAATTGGTGGTACAGTGCAAGGGATGGACACCTTTTGTATTTTTGTGGTTCTTTATGTCTCACAAGCAGTTTGAGATGATTTAACGGACCTGCTTAGACAAAGTTGGTGTTTTCTGTATTATATTTACATATGCTTCTCTTTGGATCATGATTTTGTATGCTCACAGTGTGCTACAGAAAAATCCCCGTCCCTTCCACATAAATATGTCTCCTTCCCTGTATTTTATGGCAGGTTCCCTGTGGAAATATTTGCCTTGCTCATAAGCTTGTGGGAGAGGAAGCAAAAACTCTTTAAATCTGTCTCCTTGTGGCAGAACCTCTCCTTTGGTGCCCTGCTTCCAGGCCCCCAAGAATCTTTACCAGCCTCCTTGTTGCCTCAGCCAGTTCTTGAATCAGGGAAAGTTCACTCACAATACTGTCAGAGTATATTCATTAACTGGCAGAGACATGGTTAATGAAGTAAGCATGACAACAGACCAGCCAATGGGAGTTGACCAGTGGTGTGTTTCAAATATTTTTACCACTGGTTCAGTGGGTGTGGCTTGGTGAGTATGCTTTGCATGCGCACGCACACTTTGCATGCACAAATGCACACTTGTGCACCAAATGCACACTTTATACAGGCGCAGAGGTATTTTGAGTCACCTCCTGCAATCCTGCATTCTCCCTGATACTTCAGCAGCTGCCGCGCAGCAATTGCTGTGTCGCGCAAAACAGCTGCGCTTCAAAAGCAGGACATAAAGGTTAGTATGGAAGCCCAGGCAAGCGGGTGGGCCCAACACAGAGCATCGGAGAGAACCAGTTCGGTCTCCACTGCTCATTGCCGCTACTGGCTCAGCAGAACCGGGCAGAACTGGTAGAATACCACCACTGGAGTTGACAGCTTGGGTGTGGTTTGGCTCTATGTGCTTTGCTGAGAAGTAAAAGAGAAACTAGTCTTGCTTGCTTGCTTGCTATTGCTTGTGTTTTTGGTTATGTTACATTGAAAGAATCTACAAATGGTATTGTAAAGTTTACTCATGTTAATGATCCTGCTGAATCAGTCTGTGTGTTTTCTGGACGTGAATTTATGCTGCAAACTCTAACAAATACTACTGGCCTCTGCTTCATTTGGATATCTTTCATCTGTGCTATGCCAAGCATTTGGATATCTTTCATCTGTGCTATGCCAATGCCGACAGGCATTGTGCCTCATCTGTGAAGGTGCTGTGCCTCCCCCCCCCCCACTTTTGAAAGGAAGTAGAGTTGGGGAAGAGGGCTGCTGTCTTATATGAGGAACATTTGAGGGAAGTATTCTGCTACCCCAGTGACTTTCAGCAGCTATATATCTCCCTTGAAATTGAGGCTGAAATATGTGGCCCCTGTCAAACTCAGAGGTGAAATAGTGTGCTTCTTCCCACGGACATGCCACAAGCCACAGATATATCTCCACAAATGCCATTTTATACCTAGCAGTTCTCCAGTCCCTTCACTTCAGATTGACTCACAGAAAAATTGGTTATGGACATTTTCATGTCATTTACTTCTCTTTACCAGGTGCTGCCTAGATTTGTGTCCATCCAGCTACTGTAAAAGGCACCAGAAAGGGGGGTGGAAATGATCTTTGCTATTTTTTTTAACATTTCCTTCCTCCACCTAGTATAGCGTTTGGGCCTCTTCCATAGAACAGATCTCTAACTTCAGTCATTTTAGACAAGATTTCCATCATAATAGTTCCCGATGGCCATTTGAATGTAAAACAGGTATTTTGGTTTTTGCACTTCAGAATGTTAAAGCTGTTGGTTATTACAAGGATAGAGGCTCTATACAGCCAATTGTCCTTTCTGACATGAAAAAGATTGCCACTTTTTTTAAAAAAAATAATCCTGCTCTTATCCATTACTGTCAGGAGTCCCTTTGTGAGGGAGAAGTGTGGTTTCAAAATTTAACAAATAAATAATTCTTCCTCAAGTTTAGCAGACAAAAAAAAAAAAGTAGCTGGGAGGAAGGAACATTACCTGCTACATTTTTTTCACTGGTTGCTATTTACAGGGCCGAGAAGTTAGAAGTTAGAATTCTTTATTGATCAAGTGTGATTGGACACACAAGGAATTTGTCTTGGTGCAAATACTCTCAGAGTACATAAAAAAAGATACGTCAAGAGTCAAGTATCATAAGGTATAACACTTATTGATCGTCATGGGGTACAATAAGCAATCAAATCATACTAGGAAACAGTCAATATAAATCGTAAGGATACAAGTGACAAAGTTACAGTCATACAGTCATAAATGGGGATGGGCGGTAAGGAGTGGTGAAAAGATTAATAGTAATAGTAATGCAGACTTTGTAAATAGTTGGACAGTGTTGAGGGAATTATTTGTTTAGCAGAGTGATGGCATTTAGGGAAAAACTGTCCTTGTATCTAGTTGTTCTGGTGTGCAATGCTCTATAGAGTTGTTTTGAGGATAGGAGTTGAAACAGTTTATGTCTTTTTGACTCATGCAGTATACAGGTCCTCAATTGAAGGCAGGTGGGTAGTAATTTTTTTTCTGCAGTCCTAATTATCCTCTGAAGTCTGTGTCTGTCCTGTTGGGTTGCAGAACCAAACCAGACAGTTATAGAAGTGCAGATGATAGACTCGGTAATTGCTCTGTAGAACTGGATCAGCAGCTCCTTGGGCAGTTTGAGCTTCCTGAGTTGGCACAGAAAGAACATTCTTTATTGTGCTTTTTTGATGATTTTTTTTTATGTTAGGTGTTCATTTTAAGTCATGTGATATGATAGAACCTAGAAATTTGAAGGTCCCTACTATTGAAACTGTGTTGTCTAGTATTGTAAGAGATGGTAGTATGGGAGGGTTTCTTCTAAAGTCTACCACCATTTCTACAGTTTTGACTGTGTTCAGTTCCAGACTGTTGCGGTTACACCACAAGGCAAATTGTACAACCTCCTGTCTGTATGCAGATTCGTCATTTTCTCGAATGAGACCAATCGTTGTTGTATCATCAGCAAACTAGTATTTTAACAGATGGAATGTTTGAGATGCAGTCATTGGTATATAGGGAGAAGAGAAGTGGTGAAAGCACACAGCCTTGGGGGGGAGGGCTGTGCTAATTGTACAGGTATCAGATGTGACTCTGCCTAGCTTCACCTGCTGCTTCCTGTCTGTTAGGAACACAGACCAACAAGTTAGTTGGCAACCTTGCTCTTTCCCCAGGGATAAGAAGCAATACCAAGAACATTTGCTTACCCTATCTGCCGGCCTGCTGTCTGGGAAAGAGAAGCTGTCATGATCTGCTAGAACAAAAACAATATTTAAAAGAATGCTGCACTAACAGTCTATCTGTTTACTGGGACCTAATGCAACCATTCTACTTTCTTAATCCTGTTCAAGACCGAACACATTTAATTGACTGAATCAGAAGGCAGTGAGCCAAGCAAATACTGTAGAGCAAAGGATTCAGCCAGAAATAAGGTGGGGAGATAAGGGTAAGATGCTTTTTCTCAAAGTATTGCTGCATTTGGCTCTTCAAAAGAGAACACCTTCAAAAGGGATGATAAAAGAGTGCCATTTAAAAAATAAAATTGGATAACCAAAGTGTTATTAATAGTAATAAACTGCATACACTGGAAACAATAATATACAAAGCAGGGATAGAATTGAATACATCAATCTCCACAGTCGTGATAATAGCTTAGAATGCTAAGCAAAGAGCTGAAACTACCTCATTTTTTCAAAACTTCCAGTGTGGTTCTGTAAAGGTCTACGGAAAGAATGCAGTCCTGTACATCTGCTCCAAACATAAGCTTAATTTTGTTCAGTGGGGCTTACATCAAGCTAAGGAAGTATTTAACTGGAGTCCAAATGTAATCTTTCCACTCTTTATGAGTAGAAATTTTTTTTCTAGTTTTCTGGTTTTTGTTTTCTTGTGCTGCTTTGCAAAGCACTATTTATTATGACATGTAAATAATGATTAAATCGTCCTATTCATTTAATTTAGCAACTTATTGCCTAGCTCTATCTGGCAACTAAAATCATAGTCAATATATATAACAATTGTAATGACTATAGACAAAACATTTAACTAAATCTACTTCTAATGAATGTATGTACTGTAACCCTATTATTTTTCTAACCCATTTCCCTTATTCTAACCCATTTACATCTTGCTCTTGTTTGAATCCTAGAAAATTGCAAGCATACATTGGAGACACAGCTTGCCATATCTTTGTCTTAAGGTCTGCATTTGGTGCTTGTCCACTGAAGTAAAACAGTGTATGCTGGGTCTGACCAAAAGCTCTTTATTCCAACAGTAGTTATGCTACAAGATATACCCTAAAATGAATGCAGCTGTTATTGGAGCTAGCACCATCCACTACTTGGTCAAAATCAGCCAACGTGTTCTTTTGCCTCACTATTCTCAATAGACAGTAGTCCAGAAGGCTAAAAAAATGGTTCCCTTATCGGCCCTTAACTCTTTGTGTATAAATTGGATACTGTATTGATCTTTTCTTTTGAATTTATCTTTTAGATCAATAATCACATGGCATTTGGTTAAAATGCAACAATATCTAATAGCTGTTCTATTAGATATACCAAGGTGATTGGTCTTGGATATCCAGGAAAGTCAGAAAGTGGTTAGCTATTTAATATATTATTACTTATTTTGTTTTTCAGGGAGAGCAGGGTTTGTGGGATTTTACTGCCCAGTGCCAGCCTAATTTGGCCAGCCTTAGATGTAATGCACCTCAATTTGAGGAAGCACCATTTGCAGTTATGATTCAAGCAACAAAAGGGGCTTACAAGATGGGCAGTGCTAGAACATGGTTATTTCTAGAAGGGAAAAAATATCATCTATCTCCCATCCTACACTTTTAATTCTTTTCTGAATGCCTGAAAAAAAATTCAGGAGCACAGAGCCCTAACTCTTGCAAATGTGTTCTCTTGTCACTGTGCCACCTCTTGCACTCCTTTTTTTAAAACATGCACACACACACACACACACACACACTTACTTCATTTAGTTTTTCTCTTTTTCTTCCATCCAGATACTTTGATGAGTTTTTCCCCTGAGCTCCTTCTTGCTGACTCAGGCCTTCAGAATGATCAGGCAAGCAATCTCAGCATCTGCAGTGGGCCTGGGGTGGGGGTGCAGTGGGGGTGAGGAAGGATGTAGGAGGAGGAGCTGGGGAAAATGTTCCTGAATTGGATACTTTGTACAGAATAGGGGAGTGGGGAGCTTATGGATTAAAAAATCAGTTGAATCGGAAGATGACGTGGGCTTCAGAACAAAAACAACAAAGGGAAAATCTCACCATCCCAGAGCAGTGGCTTCCCATCCATTCATGTTCAGTTAATTCACCGAGTCAGGGTTCCATCAGGGTGAGAAGATGGGGAGTGATTTGAGACAAATCCCAAATGAGCTTTCCAAGGTCAGGAGATGACCTTCTTTTGATGACATAAGCTAATGTGGATGTAGGGAAGGATTTTGTCTTATACGTTTAGTTCAGACATTTGAAATGGGAGCTGAACATCGGGATGCACCTGCTGTGCAACTTTCCTACCCTTGCTCACTGGTGCATTAGCACAGAGCAGAGTGTTCTTCTTGCCCGGCTCGGCATTCAACCGCATTTGCATACAGTCTCCAGCAACTGGGCTTGTGTATGTATATGTGTACGCATGTGGGGGGAGTTGATGTATTAAAATAGCATTCTGGAAGACAGAAAAGAATAGTACGAGGAGACAGAAGCTAAGATTTCAAATGATGCTATTAATAGCATTAATAATAGTATTAGGGCTCACATCACAACACACAAAGAGTCTTCTGGCACCTTAAAATGCAACATAATTCTGATGATATCCATTTTCATAGTTATGCCACGGATCTTCCATATTTAAGTATATGTATTCATACTTTCATATCTAAGTACTGTATATGCATCCATTGTATTCATGGATTATGCATTCATGGATTGTGCTAGTTTGGGACTTGCTTTAACTGCTTCGGTCAGACATAATTTGCTGGGTTCTGCTAATTTACTAAGCCATAAATAACTGCTGTTTAGTTTAGCGCAATGTGTGAACTCATTCAGTGCATTATATTTTCCCCAATAGCTGTTTTGTAGTCCTATTTTTGGCTTGAGGCTTATTTGTGCAAGATACTAAACTATAATGTGTTTCATTTAGTCTTAGCATAATAGTCTGGACTGCAAAATTCCAGACATTGATGAGATGGCAACAGAAATACAGATGATAACAACTAGTGGTCATCCCAATTGTCGCTCAAATTTAGAGCCACTGTTTTAACACTTTTTGAAAATTTATCCATTTCTGTTTTCAAGCTATGGTTTATGAGTTGTCATGTTGTACAAATTAAGCAACCTGAAATTTATTCAACATAATACAGTATATCAAGCAAGCAAGAAACTGCATCTGGCCCAAAATAAAAAAATAAAAGAAGAAGAAAAAGAAGAAATGTTTTCAGAGAAAAGGTCCCAAACAGATCTGAGGAAGCAAGTCGTATGTTCTGATCAAAAGAAAGCAACTCAAAGGAAGAATAAAAATAAAAAGTCAAGCTAGCGGGATTGACCACAAAATCAAAATAGAACTTATGTATGTGCAGCATTGTTGCACATACAAATGTGTAGAGCTTTGATCTCATGGTCAAGCCTTCCATCTTGAGTTTTCCAAACAGATACTCTCAATTCCAATATTATTCTGTCCTTATATTATCCATGGACCCAACCATCTTAACTGCTACAATTCCAAGTTCTATTGCTCACTCTCTGCTTTACTGCCAAGGCCTTGAGCCTTTACAATCTGCACCAACCAGTTTCCTACCACGACACCTTCAATACCACTTATCTGGTTGGCCCATTTTTATCCTCAGTCAGTTGCTTCTTTGTTTTCGGAGCCACGACTTGGAGAGGCTATGAGCAATAAACACCACATTGGCATTATTGGGATTTTTTATTTTGCTCCTCATTAAGGAAATAATATAGCATCTTGTTACCGTTTATTTTGAGAGGTTTGTAATCCGCATTCTATCCTCTGGGCACTCATGGCAGCCAGCAGGCTAAATTGCTTAATTTAAAGGATTAAAAATGAGTAAAAACATCTAAAATCATTAGTTTATAATCCCAGCTGGAGAAGAAGGCCCTCCTGCAGCGATGCACTCCATGGCAAAGCAAGGCCCTGTAGTATACATTACTCTGTATTTTGATTTTAGAGGAAAGTGGCTTGCAGAGGGCTCACTTGATTCTGATTAGTGGAATCCCTGGCCTGCTCTTGTGGTGGCAAAGCCCTTCTAGATCTCGCCAGGAATTCCAAACATGGTTGCTTTGGTAACAAGCTTCTGGCTTCAATAACAGCCTCCACTCCAAATGGTACCCTCTTGGCAATCATTTTACGCTGTACCAAAGATGGGTCCAAGCAGTTGCAGAAGGGGGCTCAGCTGGAAAATAGAGCAGACTGTCTCTTTGTAACTCCCCATCGCAAGAAGCTGAACTGAGCTTTCAGTAGCACTTTTGTTTTGGCCCTTGTACAAGCACCTCACATGTCATCTGCCAGTTCAGAAGAAAGAAAAACAGAGCAAAAGTGGGGCTGACAAAAGAAAGGAACTCAGCTTTATATTAAACCAGTGATAGTGAACCTGTGACATGGCCCAATGTTCGGGTGACCCAGAAGCATTTGCCAACTCCTAACAACTATTCTTAAAAGTATGCCTCATTCTCACACAATTTTCAGAGGCTGTGGAGACCATGTGGGAATCAGGTGTACTCTTGCCCAGCCTCCAGAGCATCTGAAAATCATGCAAGGACAGGACATGCTTTCACATATTTTTCAGAGGCTGCAGAAGAGCATTATCTGAACCCACTTCAAAGAACGAGAGTCTTATGTGACTCTCAGCAGCCTCAGGTAGGCCACAGGGGCTTGTCAACAGAAGAAACGGTGTGTGGCAGATCCTGAGAGTGCTGGGACTCTGGCAATTGCACCATTTCCCAAGGCTTGCACACCACAGGGAATGGCATGAGGTGACTTTTCGAGTGGCAATGGTGGTGCTAGGGCTGGAGTCGATTACCAAACCTCTACTTCAGGCCCAGGGTTGGTACTGTTACCAAGTGCCATTGTTTGGGGTCGCCTAGAAGGGGAGAAGAGATAGACAATTGTTTCTTTTTTCTCTAAGGTGATGTTTGACATAGCGGCAAAGTACAGTTAAGCATCTTCTGAATTTTTTACATGCCTATCCTAAAAGGTTCGCTATCGCTGGATTAGGCCAACAAAAGTTACAAAATACGGGTGAAATGTTCAAGTTTTCTAGAATTCAGCCTTAATTCCCATGCATGAGTAAGACCAGAAGAAAGTTGCTTTTTCTTAAAACCATAAAACCTGCCTTCAGTTCCATCTTATGATGAATATGAAAGAGATGGTGGCATAGTCGGATTAGGCTTTTCCAGGTCTTAGGCAGATATTAAGTTACACATACAGGTAGGATAAAGAAAGAGTGTGGTTCAAAGAGTTCTGAGTGGTTTAAAGATCTGAAAAATTCATACAAAACTGATCTGTCTGCAGCTGCGTTAACCATGATAACCAAAGGAATTTCCCTGTAAATAAGCCATCAGGTGCACAAGGGAAAGCTGTTAATTCCATTCCCTGGCCAGATGTCTCTGAACTGCCCATTAAAAATGAACAGCTTATTAAGTCTTAGGAGAGCAGATCCCTCTTACTTTCAACGTACAGTTGCAAGCCCTGAGATCAGCATTATACCTTGATTTGACAGTCCGTGGGCCACGTAGGGTCCCCAAACCCATTTTTGTGGTTTCCACAAATGCCTCCTTTTAATGCTAACACATAACATCCCCCCCCTCTCGAAATCCTCTCAATTTAACGGTGGCCACCTCTCTGACATCACTGCACCACTACCCTGTTCACTGCAGATTTTAAGCTGCTGCCTGTTTTAAACAAGAGAGCTTCCTCCCAGCCTCTGAAACGTCGCCCTGCCTTACCTGAAACGTAGAACCTGTCAAGAGGGGAGAGGGGAGCAAATCACATAGGATTTGATTAATTCTCTTCGTGCTGCAGCCACTACTCTGTGCCAGTCAGGCAGATACAGGACCATCTGTACTGTAACCATGAACCTTGATACAGCAGCATTCACTCTACAGACTCACCATTGCAACGGTCTGTACCAAAGTACCAGTAGCCAGACAGCTGCATCTGTATGGGGTATTCACAGAATACAGCCGCAGCAGTATAATCACTGGCATGAATACTGCAGTGTCTCTGCTGAGTATCCCAATCATTATTCTACAGCAGTGTTTCTCGCCCTTGGCAACTTTAAGATATGTGGACTTCAACTCCCAGAATTCCCCAACCAGCTTGCTGGGAATTCTGGGGGTTGAAGTTCACATATCTTAAATTGGCCAGAGTTGAGAAACATTGTTCTAAAGCAGGGATGTCAAACTCACATTGTCACGGCGACATCATGTGACATATTGTCTTTTTTTCCCCTTCGCTAAACTGGGCTGGCCAGCATGTGATGCATCTGGCTCGCAGGCTGCAAGTTTGACCGCCCTGTTCTAAAGGCTTCAGATTTCACAGCTCCTTTGGAATCAAACACCATAGGCCTGAAACTCCCATGTATCTAGTCTAGTCTTTCTTCCTGCAGGAAAAAAATTATTGCAAACACTTGTTTTGCTATTGTTAAGAGACACTGATGGTTAGTGCATCACGTTTAGAGATTACACAAAGCCGTTCTCTCATAATGCTCATTTTCTAAGCATGAAGATGATCATTTCTATAACATGTCTAAAATCAAAAGGTTTTAGGATGCCTTGTGAAGAATAACCTTTCTTTTGTATCTAATTTGTTGTAGTTTATAACCCAAATCCAAAAGTACTTATCCATGTTACAGATTCATAGTAATTAAGCTGCAACTTTAGGAGATATATCTTCCCTTCCAAAGAATCTTGTTAATTGTAGATTGGAAAGATATTAAACATGTATGTTGGCAATTCCCCTGGTATTTTTATGGAACTGTAGTTCCTAGAGCTCCATAAGCAAATTTCTGACAACTAAGATGCTTTAGCAATGCAGTCCTGGTCACAGCTGCATAGAGATTGGTTTCCTTGTTCCGTGTACAATTTCTTCTCTAGACTATGTTTCAGGACTGTGGCCTAGGACCACAATATTACACTCACTTAGCTGGGTGTGAGTAGTATTGAAATCAGTGAGACTTTATTCCAAGTAAACAGTACAGGTAAGCTGCAGCTAAATAGTGTGAATATGACTGAATCTTAAATACATTATTTATCATTTCATCATTATCATCCATTATTTATTCCTTAATATATTCCAAAGCGAAACTAGATGGAATGTCATTCCCTCCCACTGAAATATTTTTATGACAGACTGAAATGTGAAAAAGGCCACCCACATGAAGATGGTGAAGGTAAATCTTCCCTTTCAACTAATTTCTCATTCCTGGTTGGATACATTGGCAATATAGATGACGAGGCTAGATAACTTAGAACCTTAGTCTCAAAAGCTGAGTGAGGCCACATTTAACTCCTTAGAAGTGCAGAATGCCTGCAGAATTCAACTTTTGGGAGATACTAATTTGCTTTGGTGGATAACATTCATAAACATTTCTGGATTGTTGATTCTATCGTTTTTCTTTCTGCGTTCTAGGCCTTTTCTCCACCTTTCTGTTTATCTTCACAACTACTCCTGGAAAGGGAAGTGTCACTCTCTTACTCAGTTTCACCACCTTGACTAGCCTTGAGGCTCAATTGAATAATAGCACTTATAATGGGACCTTGAAACAAAAAGCTGAATGAGATCTTCAATAGGTACCAGACTTTTTCTTCTCTGCTGAGATCATTGTTGTCATTAGGCACTTCTTCTCCTTCTCCAAAGGCTGAGGTTTCTTTCCAAACTTTGAATCTGCTTAAAAGGAGCCATTGACCTATATTTAAAAGAAACTGAAGTAACTCAGTGGAAGGCTTTCAAACTTTCCTTTTGACCTAGTCAACTTTGGAGAAAACTATCAGGAAATCTTAGCACGGGACAAGGTATCCTTCAGTATAGCATGTGGATTGTCTCATGGTGGTCAGTCAGGGAATAGAAGGACTTTTTTTCTTCCAGAGTGGGAGACTCTATTCTATACGATGACCCAATATATCTCCAAGGATTGTAGCACCATTAGCAATTTAATTGCTCAAGAAATAATTCTTGAGCAATTAAATAATTCCTGTTTCCCCAGCAATTCAAGGAAAGCTAAGTGTGCAATGCCAACTCCACATGAGGGCTTGGACACTGTGATGTGCTCCTGGAACACTATGGGGAGAGATTCCTGGCTCCCTCTTTCTGAATTGCATAAGCTCACTAAATATATATCTCTTGAGACACTTCTACCGATTTTGGGCATTCAAACGGTGCTACAGATTAGTGCTGTAGACTTTATTATGCCATCCTTCCATGTTGTAAGGAACTGCCGCTGCCTTTTCTAGAACTCAAAGAGTCTTGGCAAAGTTTTGGGCTTGGGCTACATTTCACTTTGGAATTTGGTCTGGTAATCTGCAGCTTCTTCCTTCTTTTTAGATTTTTTACCCCCGAATAGTGTTGATGACATCTGGCAGCAAACAGCAGCAATCCAGTGACATAGATTTTCAGTTTTAAATAAATAGCCACTCTTTTCAAGTTCTCCTGCCCCCCAAAAAGCATGTTGGTTTAAAAAAAAACGTTTCAGTTAGATTTTTTATCGACAATGCATCAGCATCAGTGCCATGATTCCCATGGTCTTTGAAGATTGAAAAAAATAAAAAATAAATAAAATGTGTACCTCTCTCCTGATCAGATCTCAACAAAGCTAACTCCCCACCACCAACTTGCCACATCAACTCACTGCAGCCAACTCACTAAGTGACAATTTACCATGGCCAACTTGCCACAGGACAAAAATTACACTAATACCGGTATAGAAGAAATGATGGAGTAAAATCATTAAAGCAAGAATGCAAAAGGAAGGACAACATGAAATGTGAATGACAAATATTAAAATAAATTTTTAAATTTATTTTAAAGACTTAAATTGAATTGTTGAATTGTCCCACAGTGAGTTGGTCATGGTGAGTTGGCCGCACCCAGTTGGCTATGGCAAGTTGACCATGCTGAGTTGGCTACAATGAGTTGGCCACACCAAGTTGTTGGCTCAATACTAATTGGCTCAATACTAATTGATATCAAAGAACACAAACTTCAAAGGAATATAAACAAGGGATGCATACTGTTCAAAATATCCTAACCTCCCAGAAATGCTTGTGTCTTAGGTATTGTGGAGGAAGAAAGCAAAGGACTGATGAGGGAAAGGGGCAGAGCTCAGTGGAAAAGTTGTTTCAATATGTGGTTGCAAGCAAAGAAAGTAGGTTTTATTCTGGACATCATGAGGGACAGAACTAAAAGTAAAACTGCCAATATTACACTTAAAATATAAACAAACAGTATAATAGAAATATATATGGCATGGAAAAAGTGGATGAGAAAATACTTCTTCCTTTCCCATGACAGAAAAGTGGGCATCCTCTGAAACTGAAAGGAAATAAATTCAGCAAAAGCAAAAAGAAACACTTCTTCATCCTTATTTAGTCAGTGTATGTATGTATTGCTGCTGCAAGAGGCAGTAATAGCCACAACCTTGGATAAATTTAAGATTCAATTACACAAATTTATGGAGATTAAAGCTGCCCACAACAGAGTCATAACAGCTATATATTATCACCAGTATCAAGATCAATGTGTTTTCTAAATACAGTTGTTGGGAAATGCAGGCAGTCAAGAACAAATGAACTCATGTCTTTCTCACTGTTTGTGGGATTTTCAGAAGTATTGGTTTTCCTCTGTGAGGACAGAATTCTAAATGTGCATGTCTGTCTGATCTAAAAGGGATCTTCTTCCATTTGTAAACATTCTTGTATTATGTAGAATAGCTAATTGACTGTGCAGGTCAGTGATGGTGAGTAGTAAATCAAGAGCTGTTTATAACCATGTTTATTACTATTACCATCATAGAATAGGTTCTAAGTCCCAGATACAGAATATGGAGCCCTCCACAAATTGCTGACCTATGCAGAGGTGAGATTCAAAATTTTTAACAACTGGTTCTGTGGGCGTGGCTTAGGTGGCAGGTGTGGCTTGGTGGTCATGTGACTGGATGGACATGACTTGGTGGTCATGTTATTGGCTGTGTGTGGCCAACTCAATATCACTCACATCGAGGCATGCATTTCCTCGCCTGGCCTCTCATGTTTGTGGGGATGCTGCAACAGTCGTAAGTGTGAAAAATGGTCATAAGTCACTTTTTTCAGTGCCATTGTAACTTTGAATGGTCACTCCATACAAACAAGTACCAGCAAAGGAGGGGAAAAAAACTCCAGAGAGGTACCTGAGATAGTCCTGCCAAGAATGTAATAAGGGTTAACAGAAAGGCTTTTTTCTGTAAGCAACACCAGAATGTTTCCTTCCTGCTTTCTTACAGGATTAGGCCAGTAATTTCTTCTAACAACCGGTTCTCCAAACTGCTTAGAATGTTAACAAACAGTTTTAGAGAATAGGTACGAACTGGTAGAATCCCACTCCTGGCCCTATGTCTTCCAACATCGTTCAGATTTTGCGCATCAAGCTGAGTCAGCTGGGAGTTTGACAGAGATGCGATGCTGTAACTGACATTTGGTAAATTTATACTAAGCTGTTCTTCAATTTCTCTCAGCCTTTGTCTCTGTCTTCTAATTGACATTAGATTCTTAGTAAGCCATGGATCTAATCAGGTTCCAGCTAGTAAGAAAAAAATAAAAAGGAAAGATCATCTCAATACTCATTCTGGAATCAGCCAAGGTTTTGATGAAAGTGCTGACCATGAAAGAAGAAGGGGAGGGGGGAAATCCTCAGAGCCATCAGGAATGTGCCTGAGTCCATAAGCCTTGTAATGGTTACCTAATGTGGCAGGACAATTACGTTAGCCCAGAAGACTGGGCTAACATAATTGTCCTGCCACATTAGGTAACCATGACAAAAAAATCATTAGCAGTTCCATCTCAGGCCAGACCAAGGTCATAAATAGCTAAGTGCAAGTTTGAGAGAATTGGGGGGGGGGGGAGGCTTATAAACAATGATGGAATTCAAATAATTTAACAACCAGTTCTCTGCTCTAATGATTTCTTCCAACAACCAGTTCACCAACTGGTTCACTCAGAATGTTAACCACCAGTTTTTTTATTTATTTTTGTCGATTGCTTACAAGATAATAGGCATAAGTAAAAACATAGTTATGAATACATGGATACATATAAGAAAAATAAAAAAATAAAAATAAAAGAAACAATAGGACAGGAATGGTAGGCACATTGGTGCGCTTATGCACGCCCCCTCTTAGGAAAGGGGTGAGGTCAATAGTAGACAGTCTAAGGTTAAAGTTTTTGGGGTTTGGGGAAGAAACCACAGAATCAGGTAGAGTATTCCAGACATTGACCACTCTGTTGCTGAAGTCTTATTTCCTGTAATCAAGTTTGGTGCGATTAACCTTGAGTTTGTATCTATTGTTTGCTCTTATGTTGTTATGGTTGAAGCTGAAATATTCATTGACAGGTGGGACATTGCAATGTATGATTTTATATACTATACTTAGATCAGACCGAAGGCGGCATAGTTGTAGGTTTTCTAGGTCTAGAATTTTGAGTCTGGTGGCATAAGGTACTCTGCAACAAGTAGAGGAGTAGAGAACTCTTCTTGTGAAACTGAACTGGTACGAACTGGCTGAATCCCACCACTGCTTATAAAGCTGTTGAAATAAAGGAAAATGAAATTGAAGCAGCTTGATAATGGTTGTGAGCCATCCCAGAATATATGGAATGAAATTCCATTCTATTTCTCTTCCTCAGACAAGAGGCAAGAGCTACCCCTAAAATGCCTTGGCAAGACATTGGATGAAGGGGAATTGAGATCAAAGCACCTCTATAATGATATAAGGAGCAACACTTCGTTCTTAGTAATAGTGAGCCAGTATCTGGCCTGGCCTATCTCATAAAATTGAACAGGAAGCTCTGGGATCCAATTCTCCCCACCATCTGGGATCTAGGATCCAAATCTCCCCACTTCCATATGATTCCAGTCCAGATTTGGGTAGGTATCAAGACAGCTGAAGGGGACTTCTAATGACCAGGAAAGAATGGGGGGAAGTTCCATGTGCTGCTACCCCAGAGATGAGTAAAACTGGGCTGTCCAGTTTGGCTCAAGGGACCTGCTGGGTGGAGGTTTTACTGTTCCTCTCCCCTTTGCTGGGTAGCCGTTCCTCTTCCTAGATCTTTGAGACTGGGTGCAAAAGATGAAGCTCTTTGCTGATGGTATTTGACATTTCAGCGGCTGGCACTGGGAGATTAATGGCTCTCCAAATACAAGGAGAGAGGAAAAGATCCTCTTGAGAGAAGAAAGAGAGTGAACGTCAAGCTCCTGCTCTCTCAGGATGCCAATTCCAACTTTCCCTATTTAGTACCAGCTATTGGTCAAAGGAATACAAAGCATCCAGGATGGCTAAGGGAACTAAGAAAGACATGGCAGAACTGGAGAGAAAGGAAACTGCGATGGCATTAAAACACTTGTTTCTTTAGGAGAGCCTTAAGATGGGAAGGCAAAGCTAATGTACCTTTACTGTTTCTTTTAAAAAAAAAACCATTAGTTTTTAGGGATTTGATTATTAAAGATGTAATAGTTTTGTCAATAAATGAGGAATATTACACAGTGACGGTAATCAGCATAAATTATTTTTAGCAGGATTAAGCCTGCATCAAGAGTTGCTTTAATATAATTCCCTGTGCCCTAGGCAGCATGGCCCATCATGCCCAGTCTTGGGAACTGTAGTTCAGCAACATCTTCAGGACACAGGGTGGGGCATTCACATGATTTTTGCTGCTTTCATTGTTTGTGTCATGATGTTGCCCATTTGGGGTTGTCATAAAAATAACTCAGTAAAAGAGGAACACAAACTACAAGCAATAAATCCTACTTTGAGATCAGAGGTTTATTTCATGAGCAATTTGGAACATGAAAAGCCATCATAACATAACAACATTTCAGTAACATAATACTTACAAAAAACAACTCATTGCAATGAAGTCCACCGACATGGCTGAGTCCAGCAAGGACTAGCCATGGCAGTGGCCCTGAACACATCCCAAGACATTCTTTTTATGCTTTTCTGCACGCATTTCACAACTTACTTCTCTGTTCTTTCTTACTGACAGTCTCCACATATACCCGTGTACATCTCAAACCTCTATCCATCAGCTGCTTTCTGTTCCCTATTTCTCATGGTTTTCAAAACTACATACTTTGCAAAATTACATTCCACAAAACAGTTCAGCAGGATTACAAATAGCTCCATACATTTTGAAATCATCTTGTCTAAAACTTTGGTTTGTGTCTCTTTTATTCTGAGGTCTGCTATCATCCAAAGGCCTTATTGAATCTGATAGATCAATAGCCTATTTTTTCTCTCCACAGGATCTATGTACAATGTTGGGTTGCAGTACAAAAGATTTGCATTGCAACATCACAATATGGATTTGGGGGTGGGGGGGAGTATACTTCCCTTGCCTCCTTACAATGCCAGTAACTGCAGTTTGGAACAATGCATTCTTGCTCAAAATTTCAGCTTGGTATTGGTACCGGCTCTACTCTTACATGCTAGCTATCATGGACTGTGTTTCTGTGCAATGTTAAGCTATAAAGTTGCCAACTTCTTTTGTGCAAACTGGGGCTTTATTTATTTAGTGGTATTTAATAAATGTTTATGGTACCCTTCTCGCTATCCAAAAGCAATTGGGGGTGGCTTAAAATGCAATGAAAAATATAATTATGAGAACAATTATAACTGCCAAAATAATTTTAACATTCCAAGAATTAAATATAGACTAAAAACCTAGGGCTCAAGCAGAGCAGAAGCGGTGCCTTGTGTGTCACTGCACCAACCATCTTCAACCTAGAGCACCTCTATCATGTCCCCAAGCCAACCACTAGAGCGAGGTTTTAAAGGCCAGAAGAGTGGGAGCACTTCTGATCTCCAATGGCAAGATATTCCATAGGGCAGTGTCCACAGCAGAAAAGACTCTTCTCCTAGAGTCTAGACCCTGCCAGCCAATATTTCTTGGTTAATGGGTTCTGCAGCAGTCTCCTTTTTCTGCCACAGATGAGGAAGGCTCCTCAGATATTCTGGATCCATGCCATAACAACAAGGGTGGGATTCAGTAGTTATGGACCAGTTTGGGTGAACCGGTAGTTCCGGTGATCGTTTGGACGCACCCCTGCTCTATTCTGTGCTATATTTCCATTGTTTGAAGCCCAGCTGATCAGCGCAGCAGCCCAGATTGCCACGCCTCAACTGTTTTTACTCACCCAGGCTGTGGTAAAAGACAAATTTTCCTTCTATTTTGGAAAAGCACTGTGCGAGCACAGCGCATGTTTGGTGCACACACAAAACACCTGCCCACCAAACCGGTTGTTACATTGGTTGAATCCCACCACTGCATACAGGACTTTCAAAGTTATAATCAACATCTAGAATTGAACCCAGAAGCAGATCAGTAATCAGTGCAGCTCATGTAACAGTGTGGTTACATGTGCCACCTTAAGGGTCTTGAGAACTTTCCACGCCTACGCATTTTGAACCAGCTGCAGCTTTTGAATACTCTTTGTGGTTTGTGGTAATTTTAGGGTTTGTAATGTGGGATGGACTAAGAAAGTTGAGTTAATTGGGTAAATATCACAGGTTCTACATTGGTCTGTCCTTTTAATACAGCTCTGAGTAATATATTACATGAAGTAATGGACTTTTTAAATTTCTGCATGTTAGTATAGTCAAAGGCAATGAAGAAAAAGCATGAAAAGCAACAACTTGGTAATGTTAATGGTCACTAACCTCAGCCAGAGCTAAGTTTAATGTTTACTCCTTCCATGTTCAGACCATCGGTAGATAAATTTCAAGATCCACCCTGAAATTTCTATTGTAGAGTCAGTTTAATGTAGTGGCTGAGGTGATGGCCTAGAATCCAGGAAATTATGACTTCTAGTCCCACATAAGGCATGAAAGCTGGCTGGGTAACTTTGAAGCCAGTCACACTCTCTCAGCTGAACTCAACTCACCATACAGGATGGTGGTTGTGAAGAAAATAGGAGGAGGAAGAAGTATTAGGTTCATTGCCTTAAGTTTCTTATAAAGTTATAAGGGCAAAATAAAAATTTAGTAAATAAATAAACAAATCTCCCCTCTTAATCTTAACTTTTACCTTATATTTAGCTAGTGTTGTGCCATTGTATCCTATCTCTTCTATTGCATGCTTATGGCTATGTTCACATGTGAAGAGTGTTTTTAGCCAATCAGGGATCTAATAACAAATGTAATGACATCACAGCATAACACAGCGTGGTAAGCGAAACGTAACTATTTATCTGCCATTCGTACTTCAATCGATACCCATTATGCCTCAAAAATAAGACTGGGTCTTACTTATATTAATTTTTGCTCCAAAAGATGCATTAGGGCTTATTTTCTGGTTAGGTCTTAGTTTGGGGAAAATGGGTACTAAATGCCCCATCTGGCTGGTGATCTTAACTGGGACTTATTTTAGGGTAGGGCTTATATTGTAAGCATCCTGAAAAATCATGCTAGGCCTTATTTTCTGGTTGGTTCTTATTTTCAGGTAAACATACCAGTCATCCAGCAGCCTTGTTTCAGGTGACTCAATCTCTCCTCAGGGAATAACACTAAAGTTCAGCTAAAGGGTTGCTAGAGGAATATGCTGTGCATCTGGCAGATAAAATTGCTCATTAGATTCCAGCCTTTTAACAGAGACAATACAGGTGTGGGGAGGGGGGGGGCTATGTCTTGCAAGGTGATCTGGGAAGAGTTTGAGCTATCATCATGTACATTCTTCTGATTCCAGAACAAAAATGACTTCACAATTTTGAGATATTAAAGTGGCCAAGAGAGAAATAATCCAGAGGACTTCCACCCATCTCCCCCCTGACACAGTTAACTGAACAGTAAACATTTCTGAACATACTGGTGGGAGGGATGATCCCTTAAAAGTGTCAAGAAATCCACCTCATTCCAATTACAAGTAAAGATTTATCAAAATCAAGATAAAATTGGATTTAGAAGAATGGTGGAAGTACACAGATTAAAAAAGAAAATAAATTCCTCTGCAGAAAGTTAGCCTTACTAGATTTATATACTGGCCAATGAGCAACAAGGCACAATGAAGAAAAGGAAACAGCCAAGCCATGGGGATCCTTGAAAACCTAATTAGAGTCAAATAGTGTTAACATGTCAGTGATAGGCTATCAGGATATTCTAGATCTATAAACTATATTGTCAAGTTTAAAGAAGCTGGAAAGAATGTAATGGTGAATCTTTTTCATATTGTTGCCAATCAACACACACACACCTGCTCCCACTGTTGACAGGTCCATGAAGTCTCCAAGTGTTGACCTTAACCAAAGAGGGGGAGAAATGATGACCAGGATACAAATAGAAGTAAACAGAATAAAAAACAGCAAACTAGGGCAAATTTGTGTATTTATAATTAACAATTAGTGGGTTGAGATCACACATATAATCAGACAAACCAATCACATTTTGACTTACATTTCATGTGAACCCAGATCCTCACTCAAGGCAAATACATGTCCCAGTTCAAATAAGGATATTTCCTATGATGATTACCTATTGTCCTCAGCTGACACTGGTGAATTTCTTTGTTCTCTTTTTATGTCATTCCTGAAAAAGCAAAGCAAAAAAGAATTATTAAATTCTTTGTGAAAAGTGCCTGACTCCCAATCCCAGAAAGGCAATTTGAGATTACAACCGAGCATCAAAAACTGGAGATAAGTAACAATGGATGGATCTTACTTGTCACCCTCTTTATGAACCTTCCAAGGTTAAGGCCCGGTCCCACTGGCTGATGGACGCAAAACGTATCCATAAAGGACACAGCGGCTGAGCAAAATTTCAGGGGTGGCTCCATCCATTTTCATCTGCTCCAAAAATTGGCAAAAATTTGCATAAACAGAACAGAAAAGAACGGACATGGGTAGTATGTAGCGGGGATGTTAAACGGATGTTCATAGGAAGTCTAGCGGATGAAAGTGGATGGAAGCGGATGACACCTCTGAAGGGTTTCCGGGGGAGAATTTCAAAGCGGATGCATCGCGGAAGGGACGGATGCATAGCGGATATAGTGTCTTCAGAGGGCCCCATGGCAGAGACCCCCTCGACAGCTGCACTCCCCATGCCGGCAGACTTAGAGGATCCTATGGAGGATGATGCCCTGCTGTCACAAATGGAGGAAGAAGCAGCAGCCACCAAAGACCACCCCACCCCCACCCTCAGCTCCAGAGGATGCAGGCAGAAAGGCAGACTGGAGGGCCAGAACCACAGTGTGCTGTTGGAGATCAGGGACACAATGAAGACCAGCACAGAACTTTTCTCTCAGCTGGTCCACTTGGACAGAGCATCCTCGGCCCAGAAGCCCTTCATCACCTACGTGAGCCAGAGCCTGAGGGACCTGCCAGAGGCCGAGTACCAGGTGATGAAGCAGAAGATCACAGCATTTCTGCTCAACCTTCAAGGCCCAACTGAAGCTCGTTCTACCCAGTGCAGATCTGCTCCTCCACCCCAGGCGATGTCACAGCCCTTCCACGGCTTTCAACATCCCCTCACCTACCAAGGCTATGACTACCAGGACTTCCCACAGCACAAGCAGAACTTCCCAGTCCAGGCCCAGATTCATTGGATGCCACAGACGCCACTTCTCACCCATCTGCAGACCAGACAGCCCCACTGCACTCCTCTCAACCCTTCCTCCACCCCACAGCCAAGCCCGTCATCGGACAATCTGTCATCAGTATTGGGCCTGACATCTCAAGTCCTTGATGAAGGGCCTCTCAACCTCATGGGACTGAGTCAGCTCTCGGACAGCTTCCTGAACACACCACCACCTGTTGTACCCTCGGGGCCAAGCACCCCAATGGCGCCTCAGACCAGCACTCAAGCCACATCCACATCCACAGTCATTGCCCGCTTCACAGCTGAGACCATGGACATGACTCAGAGTGATTCAGAATTGTCTCAGAGACTGAGTTGTTTACTTGTTTAATAAAGTTTATCTTTGCTTAAGACACTTAATGAAGTTTACTTGGTTCATTTTGTTCACTTAATAATAATCGGTTGTCCACTAGGTGTCCTTCTACATACTCTAGACATACTCCAGACATCCTAAATATACGAGATACATCCCAGATACAAACGTTTTGTCCGTTTTTAATACTTTATATACGAGATGCATACGCTTACATCCTTTCTATTTCCGTGCTACAAACACCGTGTAGACGTTCAGTGTACCTTTTGTTTCCTCCCTTTTTCCATTTTCAGCTGCAGCGGATGTGAGTTGAGGGGATGGCCAGAGGATGCAGAGAGGATACAGCGGACGTTTAACAGCTGATAACGGACATAGAACATTTGTTGCCCGCATATATCGCAGATGTACATCATACACGGCGGAAAGTTCATCAGTTCAAAAAGTTTTGTGCAACTCAAAACTTTTTGCGCAGATGAAATCGCAGTGGACGGATGCTCGATGGATAGAGTGTATGAAACATGTATGCAGTGAGTACATAACGGATGCATAGCTTTTTCCAATGGATGGCAAGCTTTTTAAAAAATTTTACATCCTCTTTGCATCTGTAAGTGCAGTGTGACTGGGCCTTAATCTCAGTTGTTGAACTGGAGGACCACAGGACTGATCATCTCTGTGTGTCTGTAGACAAGATCATGAGCGTTTGACTGGTACCTAATATTGACTTTTGTGTATGCACAAGGATGAAGTATCAACACAGAGGTTTATGATTCACTCAGGGAATGTGAATTGAGTAAAATGAGAGTATACACTGCAAGATCAAGGCAGATTTTCATATATACATGTCTGCCATAGCCTTCCTTTGGTAAATGTGTTCTCATAGATAGGAAGGAGACACAATCCCAAGATATCAACCTTTGACAGGAGAAACACCTTTTCTTAATAGTAATTCCTGAAGTGGCAGTCAAAGAGGGAGAGAAGAATAAAAGGCAATAACATTCTTTTCTACTCCTGTCTCTTGGTTTTAAAAAGCCTAATAGAATTCAGAGATGATTTTTTTCTAGCATGAAGATAACAGGGTAAGAAAAAAATTATTTTTTGTATACCAGACCAATGAGTGAAATACAGATGGAAAAACAAGAACATCATGCAACTAAGCATCCATATGAGGCACAGTGTTCCAGGACATAGTTAAGGGTCAGTCTCCCGGTTGAATTCTCAAAGTCAGCCTTTCTCAACTGGGATTCTGCAGAACTCCAGGGTTCCAAGAAAGATCATGCTTGAACATAAAATAAACCTTGTCTTTAGAAATTCATGCACCAGACAACGCTGGCACTCGGAGCAGTGGAAATTTTTACACACTGAGACTTGACTGCCAGCCTGCCCCTATTATTGTCAATATGGTAAAATGTGGATGGTGTAAGTTAAAAATGAATTATATTGTGAAGTCTTCATATTTTCTGCCATTTTTATGTAGGGCTTCCCTGAGACCTGAACATTATTTCAAGGGTTCCTCCAAGGGCACAAAGGCTGCACTAAGGTGGTGACCACAGCCTGTCTTTAGGCACTTTAAAAGTGAGCCTTGCTCTCAGGAAGGATAGAAGTTAAAAAGCCTTTCATTGTTGTCCCAGGAAAGGTAGGGGATTTGCAGCCTTTGCTGCGGTCTGCCATGCAGAGTTTGTCTAAGACCTCTTGCTGTCCTGCCTCTTTTGTTTCCCTTTCCTTCACCCCCATTCACCCTTGGTTAGTATTGCTCTTCCTTTCATTAACTGGACTGATCAATGATTCTCTCTTTCAAGCTCCTTTATTATTCATGAGGTGGATTCCTGATAGTTTGTCTGAAGTAATCTAAGACATAACTCTGAGATGCTCTTGCCCCTCCAGTGATGGGAGAAAGAAAAAGAGAGAGAGAGCAAGGAGGAAGGGAGGGAAAGAGGGGGAAAGGGGGAGGGAGGGAGGAGGAAAGAGAGAAAAGGAGGGAAGGAAGGAAGGAAAAGTAGTTAGATTTAGATTGTGGGGAGGGTATTCATCAGGATCATGAAAAGTCATGACATCCAGATGTCTAACCTGCAAAAAGAATGAACAAACACACACATACACATATACACACATAGTGTGTATGTTTGTGCGTGTATAAGAAACTAATAGAAACTAATACAGAATTCAAAAAAGAAAAAAAGAAATAAAAGGAAAAGCTAAAAGTGTGAAAGCAAAGAAAGAAAACAAAATACATAAAGTATTTTCCATTCTTCTTTCTAGCAGTTATAAAATACAATCATAAATGTATCTCTTGCTCTATAGTTACAACATAATTCTATTTTTTTCTATATTCTTTCTAATGATCAAAATCATAAATCATAAATTCCATTTTTAATGTCTATAAGGAATTTGAAATCAGCAATAAACATAGATACTGTCTTTTCTCTGATCAAAGAAATCAATTTGGCAATTTCAGCAAATTCCATTATCTTCAACTTCTAAAAAGAATTGATGGCCTAGAAATGGATGAGCTGCCTGCCCATCCAGAACCTGTTGTGTCTCCTATCAACCCTCTCATGATTAAGAATGGGAGTTGTAAAATTAAGCTGCACCTAGGAGGATCCCTTGACTTATGGCTATAACTGAACCCACAGTTTTAGTTGTAAGTTGTGTTGGTTGTTAAACGGGTCACACAACCACACTTACCTGTTTAGCAGCACTTGTTAAGTGAAAAATGAGGTAATTAAGCTAATGTTGTAGTCATTAAACTAACCACTTCTTCGCTATGGGGTTTTTGGGTTTGTTTGTTTTTTTTGCTTTATTTTGGTTTCTGGAGGTTTACCAGAAGCAAATGCCTGTTTCCAGAAAAACTTTATAAATTGTGACTACATGACTGCCAGGAAAATGCACATGGTCATAAATGTGGACTAGTGTTGAGTGCCCAAAATATGGTCATGGGTACCTGGGCAGGGAGGGGCAGAGATCAGAAGTTCAAGTTCAGGTTGTAAGCAATTTTTTTCTGGGTTGTCATAACTTCAAACCGTCACCAAGCAACTAGTTGTAAGTTGATGATTACCTGTACTTGCCTACTCTTAGTACTTCTAACTTGCTTCTTACTAAACAAAAGAATATTGGATGAACTTTTTATTATTTCCAACTCAATAGAAAGTTGGAAAAGATTTAAAACAATGGCTACATTTGTTTTCAGCAGAATAATTCTCTAAAAATTGAATAGAACAGGATCAAATTAGATACGATTTAATTTTTAGGCAGCCAAAAAAAACCCATTGTATTTAAAAATGGGCCAGATTTGACTCAGGACTGTAGAGAAATATACTTTCAGGGGGGAAAAATCCCCCCAATATATCCTATGGGAGAGGAAGTTGGGCAGCAGCTTAGAAGATTACCAATTGCTCCATATTAAGCAACTCTTTCTTCTCCTTCTCTATTTTGTGACCCACAGCAAAGTATAGGTTACCTGTACCTATTTCACAGTGCACACAGAGACACAAGAGAAAGCTTAAATCCATGCACATATATAGAACACATTATTATATCACTCAATAGAAAATAAAGATGTGTCCAAAGGCAGTGGTCACCAACCAGTGGGCCGGGGATCACTGGTGATCTGTGAGAAAATGTTGATGATCCGCAGAGAACTGTCACTCCCAAAACACCTCCCAAAGCAATTAATTCAGGCTGCACAGGAACACAAAGCTGCGCCACCCACATGGCCCACGGGAACACAAGGCTTGTGTCTCTTGCATTGCGAACAACACGAGATAGTGAGGGGAGGGGGTAAAGGGCAGAGGGGGGAACTTGCCCCACTCACCCCACGTACCTCACCCAGCCACCAGGCTGCTTCTTTCTGCTTCTTTTGGCTGCACACAAGGAAAGTAGCAAAAGTCTTTCTTTCTCTCCCCCAAACTCCGCCAGAAATGAGTCTTTGGGACCCTGCAAAGCATCCTGCTCCAAGAAGCTGCACGGCACAACAAGTCTCACAAAGACTAATTTCTGGCGAAGTTTGGGGGAGAGAAAGACTTCTGCTGCTTCTGCTGTTTTCCTTGCATGAAAGTCTCTCTCTCTCTCCCCCTGAAAACAGAGCTGGAGATGGTATCATGCGATCCCAAATAAAGAATGATTGATCGGTAGTAAAACAGGGTAGGGAATTTTCCTGCAGACGTTTTTTGGGATTTAGGGTCTCTGTTCCGCGGGATTTAAAATTATGAGTTTGGTGGTCTCTGAGGTCCAAAAGATTGGCGTCCCCTGTCCTAAGGAACTGGAAAGAATTCAAGAATTCTACATACTTTAACTTGTTTACTCCTGATTCCAAGGAAGCCAACTCCTGCTGGTTGACTGTTCACACATTTAACCAATTTTACTGGTTGACTGTTCACACATTTAACCAATTTTACTGGGTTTGCCCAATGCATGATATCATAAATTACCATAAATTACCAAAACTGGATGAATTCATACAACATGGTAAGCCACAAAAGCCTAACCATGTTTTACACTAAGCTTAACACATGATACAAATATAGCCATTAGATCTTTAACTGAGCCTATGAAACAAGTTGAATGAACATAGTTTTTCTGTGTGAGGCTTTGGTTGTGTTTATTTTGAATGTGCCTTTTCAGTTATAAAACTTATAGATAGATAGATAAATGATAGATAGGTAGATAGATAGATAAGATAGAGATAAGATAGAGAGATAGATAAGATAGATAGAAAGTTTTATAACTGAAAAGGTCTTTGATCTCTTCACTTATCCATCAATCCTATGTTGGATGCAAGGGATACTGCAGCTGTAGCTTCTACAATCACTTTTCACTGGGTTGGTTGACTAGTTGACCAAGAGAGTGCAAAACTGGATAGCCCAAGCTTTGCTTAAACCACTTAACTGAAAGTGGACATGAAAAGGCTGACCTCTTTATATTACTGTGGCCTGCCTGGCAGGGTATCTTTTCCCATTGGCCACTATGCCTATGGCTCCTCGCTTCTAGTCCTCATGTAGGTCCTTACAATACTTTAATCTCCTAGACAAAATTATTAGAAGAGTTTACACTCCCCATAGCTACTGTTATGAGCCACTGTTCAGAATCTGACTCTGACCCTGACCCTGACACTAGAGCTCCAGCTGAGCCTGTGCTTCAGGTATATCAGACTCAGAAACCAGTAAGCCAGAGTTCCACTTGGAAATCCAACAGGATTTTCCCATTCACTGATTAATATATGGATCAATCCAGAGGATATAATTGTGACAGCCATCTCCAGCCTAATGCCCTTCAAATATTTTAGAATTAATGCATCAATAAATTATAGTCTGAACACATATGGTGGGTACCAAGTTAAGGAAAGTTGGTTTATGAGTTGGGCCTGTCACCTACTACATCGATAGAGACGTATACTTCTCAAAAAATAACCTAGGTATTATGACATAAATTTAGTAAGCTTGGGAGATACAGTTATATCAAGTTACTCTACAGTGAACATCTTTGAAGTGCCACAAAAGTTTTGTGTTGTTTTTGATACCCAGCTATTCTCTGGAAAGCACTGACTAAAAGTATTAATGAGCCTGACCTTATTGAGCTAATTGGGCTGATTTGTCAGAGATTGCTGAGGTGACTGATTCATAGAATCTATGATGAAAGGTTGGGTTAAGGAACACTTTCCTTGATGGTTGATCATTAGTAACTCTTTTCTATCTGGTGCCTTTTCTCCAGTGTGCTCCTGAGTCATGTCTGGCCCAACAGTTTGATGTGTGCAACTACCAAATTAGGGGCCTGAGGCTGAAATTAAAAATAAATCCCAGCCAAAGACTTAAGCTGTATTAATAGCAGGAAGAAAATCTTACAACAAGGGAACAAAGCAGTTTATCACATGAACTTTGCATAATGGAGAGATCTCCATTCAGAGGGGATATTACTTCAGTCTGTTGTTTTCATAACCACATCTAAATAGAGCAGTTTCCTACAAGTGTTTTCTCACATCCAGGTTTTGTGCAATATATATGATAGTCTTTCAGGTTCGAAAAAGATAACATGTTGTAGTTTATCTGTGGACATAAAGATGGCTCTGCATCCCAGTCTAGAAGCATAGAGCGTAGCACTGTGGGGCACTGAAAGTCCATTGGTGCAGTAACTGTGAATATTATTCTGTAACACCGCTTAGTTTTCTATTTTCTATCAGTTTTTGGTAGTGTCTATCTTCAAAACCAATGAAAGCTTCATAGCATAGGGTTCATCAATGGGTTCTGTCAAGAGTAGCAGCTTCTAGTTCCCTTGGCTGGATGTCACGGTAGTGTACAGTTTCTATCATAGTGTCTTGTAGAGCTTATGTGGTAGACCTTAAGAGTCGTGGTGGTGCAATGGTTAGAATGCAGTTTGGCAGTTTGAGACTCACCAACTCAAGGTTGACTCAGCTTTCTATCCTTCTGAGGCTGGTAAAATGAGGACTCAGATTATTGAGAGCAATATGCTGACTCTGTAAACCACTTAAAAAGGGCTGTAAAGCACTGTAAGGCAGTATATAGTCTAAGTGCTATTGTTATATGTGGCACAGGCTGATAAAATACTTCAGTTTTGTCCAGACTGATAATCAGGCCAAAGAGCATAGCAACTTCTGAGAATTTGTTCAACATCAACTGTAGATCACTATCTTTGTGCGCCAGAATCATTGGCAAAGAAGGTTTCATGAATGAATGACTGTCTGGAGGCACTTCATCTCCATCCAAGTGACAAAGTTCAAAGAGAGAGCCATCCAATTAGTTCCTGATGTATATTCCCTCCTTCAGATCCTGGACAGTCCATGGCAACATACAAGCAAAGAACAGGTTGCGCAGAACTGGGACTAGGAGACAATCCTGTTTTACCCCATTGGAAATGGCAAATGCAGTTGATGTATCACCACTGTAAAGACCCTGCCCTGTCATTCTGTCTTAGAGTAGCTGAATCAGCTTCACAAATTACCTCAGGCATCCATAATGTCTCAAGGTGATCCAGAGAGCCTTCTTGTTCACAGTGTCAAATGCCTTTGTCAGATCAATGAAGACAGAGTAAGGAGTCTTGTTCTGCTCGATGCACTTCTCCCATTCTTGCTTCATGGCAAATATCATGTCCACTATAGTCTGTCCTGGCTGAAAGCCCCACTGTGCCTCTGGGAGATTCCTTTCCTAGAAAGTGACAAATCTGTTCAGGAGAAAGCAGGCAAAGATCTTGCTGGAGATGGACAGCAGTGAGATTCCTCTGTAGTTTCCGCAGTCTGATTTCTTTCCCTGATTTTTACATTGAGACCTGTGAAGGCATCAAGGAAGTCATCAGTCATCTCCTCTGTGGACCAAATGTCTTCCAAGATGTCTTGAGTGTATGCAAGGCATTTGGGTCTAGTGCTTTGTAGATCTCAGCTGGAATGCTATCCTGCCCTGTTCCTTTATTTGAGCTCATCTGCAAGATCACTTTCTTGATCTCATCGGTAGATGGAAGGAAGTGGATCCAGGGCATTCAAGACTGGTAGCTGAGGAATATACTTTAAGGTATCATGATCAACTTTGAGTGGCCTATTGAATAAGTTGGAGAAGTGTCCAGCCCAGCAATTTTTCAATCCTTCCTGGTCTTTGTTCTGGCTTGACCCATTAGATGAGGGGGAAACATCCTGATTTAAAAGGATCATAAACTGACTTTATGGAGCATACATGTCTGCTTAGCATTCTACCTGCTCAGCCTTCTCTTGCCATCATTCATCTTGAATTCTCTGCAGTTCCTTCTGTACTTTGGATTGCAAATGCTTAAACCTGTCTTTCTTTGAGACAGATGATGGATTACTCTACCAGTCTACATGGACCTTGTTCTTGGCCTGGAGGGCTGCTGAAATGGTTTTGTGGTTTTCATCAAACTAGTCTTGATGCATCCATGTTTTTAGTCTACAGTTGTTGCAGTTTGTGTGCTGACATATTTAAATCATGTCCACTTTTCAGAACAGGTACCTACATTTCTACAAGCAGTAAATTGCCAGAGAGTTTTTCATCATCTTTGAAGCATTTGGATTTGGTCTGGGTCTTGTAGTTTGCCAATGTTGAATGACTTGCTGATGGTCTTTGGTGGTTTCCAATGTGAAGAGGCTTATGTGTAGGTTGAGAACCAACTGGACCAACCTGTGATCTGTATACCATTCAGCACTTCACATGACACAAGTGATAGTGACACCTTTAAGAGCATGCTGACATACTGTAACAAAGTCAAGTAGGTATCAGGATTGGACCTGGGATGATTTCAGATAGCTTTATACTTGTTTGCAAGCCTGAACATAATGTTAATGATGCACAGGTTGTTCTCAGCACATTTGTTTAGAAGGCCATTGCTACTTTGTTTTCCCACTCCAGAGGTGGTATTCAGCAGGTTATGACCAGTTCTGGAGAACTGGCAGCGGGAATTTTGAGTAGTTTGAAGAACCAGCAAATACCACCTGTAATTGGCCCTGCCCCCATCTATTCTCTGCTTCCCAAGTCCCAACTGATTGGCTGAGTCTTCTTTTGTTGCCCTGCACAGGAGAACAGAGCTGGAAAGCAGGTTAGTAGGGTGGGGAGGGAATGGGGATTTTACAGTATCCTTCCCCTGCCACACCCACCAAGCCACACCCACAGAACCAGCAGTAAAAAAAAAAATTGAATCCCACCACTATCCAACTCTATCTTCCAAAGACTCCATCTCGGTTGTCACTGTCTGTCCTTATCCTAGTATGGATGTTGCCCAGAATGACAAGTTTATCACTGATGGGGGTTCAAAAAATCTAGTCTGGCTTCTCAGAATACTTCCTTGTCTTCATCTGGACTCATGAGAGCTGGCATGTAGGCATCGTCCTGGGTGCTATCCCAGGACTTGCTGAGAGGAAAGTGGAACTTCATGGTGCATTCATTTATTCCAATGGATAGAGTAGGGTTGGGCTGCTATGAGTGTTGTTTGTCTTTCAGGCCTTCGTACCTTGTCTCTATTCAGCAAAGTATAAATATTCTAGGCTCCAAAAATACGTTCTTTTTCTTAATTCTTGGTTGCTAAGGAGATGATCTGCTAGCCACAGTTAACTAGCCAGATGTTGTTGTGCGGCAGGCAATTTTTATGGTACCTTTTCTAAACCTTTCCCTCATGCACTGGTGGATCATGCTATCCTAGAAGGACTGGCCAGTTATCCCGGATGCTGCTGTACTTCTCTGCTGCCCAAGGCATAGAGACCAACAACCACTGGTTCAACGGTCATACATGTTTAGGTTTGAGACTACAACTTCTAGTTGCCATCTCCACTTGTAACTTCACCACTCCCCATCATTGCAAATTAGGACTTAAATAAATTAGGTTTAGATTGAGAGGATTTGCGGATGAATTATAGATGAAGATGAATTGCACCATAAAAACCTGTGCATTTTTAAGTGGAGTTTACTCTCTCAGCAGAGGAGACCTTAGCCCAGTTGCATGGAGAACTGTTATGGCTAGAGTCCTCTCCAGCTGCAGTGGATGACCAGGATGTCTAAGTATCTTGTTGTGCTCTTAGTGCTCTACAACGCCTGTTGGACCTGCATTTTTGACTGTTGAACTGTTGATCAGTCTCTTTCACTCAATCTTCCAGACCAGTCTTTACCTACTGGGATACACAAACCTCCTATCTCTCTCTGAGCTTGAAGGCTCATTAGCTACCCTCACCTGGGGTCGCCTCAGAGGTGGTATTCAGCAGGTTCTGACCAGTCCTAGAGAACCGGTAGCAGAAATTTTGAGTAGTTTGGAGAACCTGCAAATACCACCCCTGACTGGCCCCACCCCCACCTATTCTCTCCTCCCGAGTCCCAGTTGATCGTCTGGGTCTTCTTTTGTTGTCCTGCCCAGGAGAACGGAGTTGGAAAGCAGGTTAGTAGGCTGGAGAGGGAATGGGGATTTTGCAGTAATTTTCCCCCAGGAGTGGAGAGGGTATGGAAATTTTACAGTATCCTTCCCCTGCCACATCCACCAAGCCATGCCCACAGAACCGGTAGTAAAAAAATTTGAATCTTGCCACCGGGTGGCCTATCTGCTGACATGGTTTATCAGGGTGTGGCCACTGCAGTGTTGGAACCACAGGTGAGGACTGAGTGCCAGGTGGGAACCAAAAGTGAATAAGCGGACCTATAAAGCATGTGGCAGGCCGTCCACCAGTGGTCTTGCCCATCCCTGAACACCCAATACACCACTTTTGTGCAATACAGAATGATTTAAGGGTACACTTCTCTTTCAAATATGCCATGATAAAGTATGTTCTCTTAAACAACGAAGGTTATTCAGGAAAATAATTGTATCTTCTCACTTTTTTTTTTTTAAGAAAAAAAAACGATATAGCATGTTATCATAACTGAAGATGGTAATTACTTTTGTCAGGGCAAGGTACTCTAGACAGAGCAGTTTTAAGTGTCAGAACACCAACTACTACGTTGCTGCATTTTTATGGCAGGGCTATTATGTTTTAATAGCTGGCTGATGATGGGAAATGCAGCAAATACAGTTATACCTGGTAGGCAGTGACATGATGGGAAACATTTTACTTCCAATCATGCAACTGTTAAAAGAAGAGTAGCCTTGCCACAAAAAATTATTAGTAACCCTCTGATGAATCAGTTGGCCTGACACCCCATGATCCATGGAGAACCAAGTGAACCTCAGGCAGCTGCTAATGCAAGAGCCTTTGTAGGACATATATTTTCAGATATGTTATATTGCGCTGTTGCTTGTTCCTTGTAGGATATCATTTTCACATGGTGAGACCTGGCTCTTTTTCCCAAATTGGGAAGAAGGTCAGGAGAAAATGAGAGAGACAGAGGAAGATGAAGTTTTCAAGTGAGAGCACCAAGGCAAAAGAACTGAGTGTCTCAACAGAGCGTGAGGCCTGTGAGAGGTTTTGCCTTAGGAACCAACGATATAAATAACTCTCATTATTTGGGCTTTTGATTAGGGGAGAAACATTCCCTTTGGGGTAATTTGGTGCTTTCCAAATGTTCACCAGTTTACAATTTCAGTATACTATTGACAAAATGACAGAAATAAAATGAGGTAACAAAAGAAATAGCAATAGCACTTAGACTTATATACTGCTTCACAGTGCTTTACAGCCCTCTCTAAGCAGTTTACAGTCAGCATATTTTCCCCAACAATCTGGGTCCTCATTTTACCCATCTCGGAAGGATGGAAGGCTGAGTCAATTTTGAGCCAGTTAGGATCAATCTGCTGTCAGCTGGCAGTCTGCGGAAGTAGCCTGCAGTACTGCATTCTAACCACTGTGCCACTGCGGCTCGTAAATAAAATTATGTAAGCACATCATGCAGTGTACGTCCTTCTTAGGAAAACAGAGCTATTTGCTTCTATCTTGATAACATCCCAATTATTAAAGAGATAACCGTAATGGGACTTAAGATGTGAAAACTCTGGCATCACTGGGTTCGATTGTATCGAACATTAGGATGTGGATGATGAGAGTTGGAATCCTAATAATTTGGGCCATGCTTAAGCTGAGGAAGGCTCCCTCAGAGGGAAAGTATGGTAAAATGAGCCTAAAACTAAACTGCAGCAAATCTGGTCTTTTGCTTGGAAATCAGTGTTTAGGTGCATCTGTAGCTGTGTTAAAATGCTTATATCCTGAGATTCTTTTAATTCCTCATCCATTTAATTACTGCCCTTCTCATCCGAAGCCAGCAGATTCATTACAGTTTATGGCCACAGAGGGACCTGCATTTTTGCAGCAATCAAATGATTGCAATTAACAGTGTAGAATTAAGGAGAAGGGGGAGAGGGGGATCATCGTCCTGTTGTCATTATCCCTGCGCTTTCTTTGCACACACACTCCGTTGGACATAGAATATATATTCTCAGTCTACTAGAATGCTCGGCCTGAAATCCCTTTGAGTCAACAATCCTGCACTTTGGCTTGAAGATATGGAGGTCCCCCTACCAGTTAAACCTCACTTAGCAAATTACAGTCCAATTCCCATCCAAGCTTTTTTGCTGGGCTTTCTATCCCAGGGGCTATCTCAATGTCACCTCTTCCAATTGAGATGTGTGCTGGCAAGATGCTCTTGGCAAGGCTGCCATCCCTTTTGGTCATGCACATGTGTTTTTCACAGTAGCTTTCTTTTGAAACATTTAGGAGATGAGCTTTTTCTTGGCATGGGGGGATAAGCGTTGGAAGAAGCGTTCTTTGCAAAACGTCCACATGTCAGGTTGCTTTAAGACACTGTTTCAGAGCTTTATGATGAAAAAAATTAAAGTGGATGGCAGAGCAAGCCTAGAGCTTCTACGTTGGAATAGCAAACTGTCATTTTGATGACAATGTGTGTACAGTTATACTACAAGTTAGGTAAGCTTTCTTTTTGTAAAGACTTTACATGTCATGATCTAATGATGTTGTTGTGATGGGGGTTCCCTAAAATGAAAAATAAGAACATAAAATGGAGAACAAAAAAGCTCCCTTCTTCAAAGTAGAATTTGTCAGACATTAAGCAAGTGTAGCTGCATAATCTTGATTAGAGCATGCCATGATTGAAGTTGAAAGCAAAAGCAAAGATGGCTTCAGATAAAAGAAGTTGAGGCAGTTCAAAAAAAAATAGCTGCCCTCATATCAAACACACACATATACCCATAAATGCACACTCACAGCTCATAATCCTCAAAAGATCACTTGCAAATATGCTCAGAGGGGAATTATTTCTCAAACTTCAGTAGTAAAGCAGCAACCCTGAGTTTTACCATTTGAGGGTGTCAAGCCAATGATGCAGAATGAGATTTACTTGATAACTGAACAAAGACTGATACATTTCAACTTAATATTTAATTGACATCAGCACTGCTGTAACTGTAGTCCAAAACCAGGATCAGCTTTAAAGATTTTTGAAATGAATATGAAATGGCTCCCTTCTCATGTTAACATTTCTAACTACAAATAAAAAACAGTGAAAGTGGGAGTCAAATAATGCCACTTTTTTCATCCCAAGTTTAAATTTATCATTTCTTCCTAACTTTGCTCATATTTGATTATAATATCTGCTTCAGTCATGTTTGTAAATGATATGATATCAGAGAGCAGAGGGACCTTCCAGATATGGTGATATATTTCTATAGATATGAGAAGCGTTCCGTCCGGAAAAACGCGAGGTAGACCGGGTTCCAACAACAAAGTCTTTATTTCAGAACAGTTGCAAAAACGGAACATTGGCTCAAGCCACGACAGCCCTTTTATACTTTTCTGTCTGCCAGCTTGTAGCCAATGACATTCATTTGATTTTGCCGCCTTTGTGCGGCTTCGGGGATTGGTTCCTTTTGAACCTATCCCCATTAGTTTTTAGTAACCAATCAGAATGAGTTATTTGGAGTCTACTATTTTTATACAGAACACCCCTCCCCTCTTAGTTCAGTCCTACGTGGTGACGTAGTCGCGCAGGTAGGTGGGGCTTCTCTTGACTCGACTGGACTTGCGCGGTTCATTATCGTTGGAGACTTCGACCGGTTCGGACGGGGTTGCTGTGTCTTCAGTCCTTCTCCATGGAACTGTCTGGAAGGGTGAGTCAGCCATTTTACTGCCGCCTGAGTTTCTTAGGCCGGCGGTTTTGCCGCTCCCTCCCGTTTCTTCTGGGTAGGTCGAGCTGGCCTGGCTGACCCCTTCGGATGGACTCTTCCCACAACTTTCTTCAAACAGTGAGTCTTTTATTTGCTCTTTTTGATTGTTATTGTTTTCGGAGTTTAATTTAAACGGTTCTTTATTGATTTCTCACATTTCCCACCCCTCTTTGGTTTGAATTTCGTCGTGTTTTTCTATGTGTGGTTGTGTGTTTGCATTTCGTTCTATGTTTCGGGGGCGAAGCTGGTCTATGTGCCGCTTCTATTCCCTGCCGTCATCTACCGTTAGTCGGTAGGATTTGGGGCCTGTTATTTGTGTAATTTGTCCGGGTAGCCATAATGGGTCCCCGGTAAAAATTTTTGCATAAACTAAGTTGCCTATTACAAAGGTCCTGAATCGAGTGGAGGAGTCGGGGGGGGGGGGTTTCTGGTGTGAAATTTGTGTGCAATCTGTCTAGATGCGACCTTAGTTTGGGGTTTTGTTGGTTGTAGTACTGGGTGTGATATGTTGGAGAGTGAGTAATCGATTTATTTTATTTTGGACATCCCCAGTGTCCATTTTTTCTAAACCCTCCTTGGTAAACCTGACCATTCTCTCTGCCCTACCGTTTGCAGCCGGGTGGGCCGGCGCGGTTAGGGCATGTCTTATACCTAGGGAGACTAGGTATTGCTCGAATTGGAGACTGGTTAATTGTGGCCCGTTGTCGGACACTAGAACGTCCAGTAGGCCATGGGTTGCAAAGAGTTTGTCAAGTTGTTTTATGACGGTTTCTGTTGTCGTAGATTGCATAATTTTTACTTCCAGCCAATTAGAGTATGCATCCACGACAATCAGAAACGTATGCCCCTTGGTAGGACCCGCAAAATCGATGTGGATTCGTGACCAGGGGCCTCTTGGGGTTTCCCAGTCTCTTATGGGTGCTTTTGGCGGGGACGGCCTGATTTTTTGGCATTTATTGCGCGAGTTTAGCCAGTATTCGATGTCCCTATCTATACCCGGCCACCAGACATAGCTTCTAGCAAGGCTTTTCATTTTAACTATTCCCGGGTGGCCTTCGTGAAGCATACCCAGTACCTTGGTTTGTAATTTGTTAGGAATAATTACCCGATCACCCCACAATAAACAACCTTTTTGGATTGAGAGTTCAGTTTGTCTGGTCCGGAAAGGTTTAAAGTTCTCAGTTTTTTGGTTTTCCGGTCAGCCTTTACCTACCCAGTTAAGTACGCGGGCAGTCAATGCGGTGGCTCTGGCGACATCATTCGCAGATATGGGTAGATCAGGGCAAGTCTCTATCTGCAATGCTGTCATCGTTGGTGCCAGGTCTTCCTCTGTTGATGGTAATGGTGCTCTGCTCAAAGCGTTTGCATGGGAAATTTGTTTCCCTGGGCGATGTGTCAGAGTATAGGAATAGGCTGCTAGGAACTCTGACCATCTCGTCATTCGTGGGGACAGAATATTCTGTGTGGGCTTGTTTCCCGCCAAAATTCCTAGTAGCGGTTTGTGGTCTGTTACAATTTGAAAAGTTCTTCCATATAGGTACTCGTGGAAGCGTTTCACTCCGGCAACAATTGCTAGAGCTTCTCTGGCCAACTGACTGTAATTACGCTCGGTTTTGGACAGGGTCTTTGAATAGTATGCGACGGGTGCCTCTCTCCCATCAGGCAATTGGTGGCTCAGGATGGCACCGATTCTGAATGGCGAGGCGTTGCAGGTCACCGTCAATGGCAGTGTGTTGCTAAACTGGATAAGAACGGTGTTTGATGTTAATAAGTCTTTTATTCCTTGGAAAGCTTTTTTTTCTCTAAGCCCCCATGTCCAAATTGTTTTCTTGTCCAGTAATCAATGCAATGATTCCACTATTGTGGCTTTTTGGGGTAGGAACACATTATAAAAGTTTATCAGTCCCAAAAATGCCTGCAGCTCAGTTTTATTCTTTGGTTCTGGTGCGTCTTTTATAGCTCTTACTTTTTTTTCGGTGGGGTGTATGCTCTCTCCATCAATTAAATATCCTAAAAACTCGACGCGATCAGTCATTAGGCAGCACTTTTCTTTCTTTACTTTAAGGCCAGATTCTCTTAATTTATTTAGGACCTCTCTGAGTCTTTTTTTAAGCTGTGTTGCATCTTTGGCTGAAATTAGGACATCGTTAAAGTATGGCACGACCCCTCTTATGCCATTTAACAGGCGTTCCTTGAGGCTCTGGAAAACGCCTGGAGCTACGCTTACTCCAAATTGGAGTCTGTTACATTTGAATGCCCCTTTGTGAGTCACTATTGTTTGTGCTTCCGCCGTTAAGGGGTCTACTGGGAGCTGTTGGTACACCTGTGCCAGGTCTAGTTTAGCGAAAACTTTTCCTCCCCCAAGAGAGTGCAGTAGGTGTTGCACAACTGGCACCGGGTACACGCTCTGTTGCAGCGCGTGGTTCAGGGTAGCCTTGTAGTCGCCACAGATTCGAACTGACCCGTCTGGCTTAATTGGTGTCACAATTGGTGTTTCCCATCTAGCGTGGTCGACCGGTTCTAAAACCCCTTGATCTATTAATTTATTTAGTTGTTCCTCTATTTTTTCTTTTAAAACAAAAGGAACCCGTCTGGCCTTTAGCCTCTTAGGGGTTATCTGTGGGTCTAGACTAATGAAATGGGGGTTCCCCGATACCTGCCTAGGGTGCCGTCGAAGACGTCCTGGAATTCTAGGATCAGGTCTTCTTCCCAGTCAGTTGCAGCCACCCGGTCTACTCCGGTCATCCCGATGCCCAATGGTGCGAACCATTCGATACCCAGGAGGCTTGGTCGATCTCGGTCGACTATTGTTAATGGTAGTACTGCGACATGTTGCCTGTAAGCGATTCGAAAATGTCCCAGGCCGATTACAGGAATTCGGTTTCCCTGATAATCTTTGAGGGTTAGTTTTTGTCTCTGGAGTTCCTTAATTTTGATGTCTGGAATTAGTTTTTTGAGGGTGTCCCATGACACCATGGATAGGAACGATGCAGAATCAACTTCCATCTTGCAGGGGCTGTCTTCGATTTTTACAACTATCTTTACTTTCTTCCCGCTTTCCATCTGAGCGCTTCCGATAGTGAAAGTTTGGTATGCTTTCTCCCGATTAGTGGTTTGCTTGTTTTGCTGCCACTTTCTCTCGGAGAGTCTTGGCTCAGGCTTTGCCGGGGAGTCGTTTCGTCTCTTTGGGCTGTAATTCTTTTTGTTTCTGCAGACTTTCTCGATATGCCCCCGCAGCCAGCACATTCCTGCCGATTTCTATTTTCGCGCCCTTTCTTGTTAGCGTATAGGCGGTGGATTTCGTCGTCTTCATCCCTGGATTCTGACGTCTCCTCGAGTTCTTCGTAATGAGTGGTTGTGGGAGGTTGTTTTTTTCCTCTGGCCGGGCTTTTTTCATCATTGCTTGCATTCATTTGTTTCATCTTATCTGCCGATTTTTTGGCGGCTTCAGCAGCTGAGGCTTCTGCAATAGCTTCGGCTACTGATATGTTGGGTTTGTTCAATAGCTTGCTCTGTATGGTTGAGTCTCTTAACCCCAATATCACTCGATCCCGCATCGCTTCATCTAAGTTAAGAAACTCGCACGCTCCTCCTATTTGGCGTAGGGCGGCTACAAAATCAGCGATGGTTTTGCCTTCTTTCTGGTCTCTCCGATAAAACTCATGCCGCTTTATTAGGTTTGACACCACTGGTGCATAGTGGGCCTTTAATGTTCTTTGGAGCTCGGTCCATGTCAATTGTTTGACATCTCGGGGCTTTGGCAAAGCCTTGACCATTTTAAAAATCACGGGCCCACAGTGTGTCAAGAAAACAGCTCTTTTTTGCTGGTCTGAGATTTCCTCCATCTCATTGCTCTCTAGGTACATCTGGAAATGGTCTACGTAAGATTCCCAATCTTCTTCATTGGGGTTGAAGGGTGCGGGCGGCGTATTGTTTCCGGCCATTGCTCTTTGTCTGGCTTGTCTGTCACCGCGTGCTCAGTCTCGCATTTAGGACGATCCCACCTTCGTCGCCAGTGTTCCGTCCGGAAAAACGCGAGGTAGACCGGGTTCCAACAACAAAGTCTTTATTTCAGAACAGTTGCAAAAACGGAACATTGGCTCAAGCCGCGACAGCCCTTTTATATGTTTCTGTCTGCCGGCTTGTAGCCAATGACATTCATTTGATTTTGCCGCCTTTGTGCGGCTTCGGGGATTGGTTCCTTTTGAACCTATCCCCATTAGTTTTTAGTAACCAATCGGAATGAGTTATTTGGAGTCTACTATTTTTATACAGAACAAGAAGGATGTTTATTTGGAGCAGGCATTTAGGCCTAACTATTGCTTACTCTGGATCTCAGTTAAAAAAAAGATATGTTTTCTTCCTGGGTTTTAGTCCATTCTCTAAATTAAGAGATTTACAAGGCAGAGACTGATTCGCAGAACAGGATTATTTTTGCAGTGAAAGAATATTCTCTGATACCTCTAGTTATTATTTTGCAACAACACAAGACAGTTGAATCTGTTGATGCTCAAGTCCTACTTCAGTTCTTCCATTGGCCTCTCATATCCAATTGGAGACACAATAATAATCATATTTCATGTAAGTAATTATACTTTCCAACTCTCCAAAATCCAATACTTGTTATATCACGGATGGGGTGTAGGGTCTGTCGTTGATATTAAAGCTTCCAGACTTTATTCTAATTGCATTCTAATAATTTCATTTCCAAACAATCTGTGTTTGTTTTCTTAAGTATGAAGTCAAAGCTCCTATAAATCTGCTTCTCTTCATTTCAAGTAAACCATGATTGGAGTTCAGTTTTTAGCATAGTGGTTGTGGCATGTTACTGCAGTGGAGACCTTGGATGGCAGTTGAATAAATTCACATCAAGTATGTATGCATACAGTGGGTTATTGGTTACAATATGTGTTGTTGATGTTCATCACTTACTATATGTTTATACCTTGGTAAGTGAAAGAGGCATCAGAAGCTTCTCTATATGTGGTGGGAGATGAATTAATCCAAAAGTAATAATGTATAGATAAAGTTCTCTTGGATATGACATTCCAGTCTGAATATTCTGGTCTGATGTCAATGGTATTCCAGATCACTTTAAAATGTGGTCATATTTCCACATCTTCAAGCAATCTTTAAAAACCTGTTCTCCCTCCCACCTCACCTTGGGTTAGGCCCAAGGACAGCTCCTTTATGTTGAAGGCAACCAGGTTGGAGTTGTCTTTATATAATATTGGTGATTTTTTTTTGTTAATTTATGAAGCAATCCAAAGTCATTTTGAAAGTTCAATGGCCTTGAAATTTTAATTAACATCATCATAACTACTTTAGCCACTGTCTACCCACTGCAGGATGAAGGCCTCTTCTGCATGTTTCCAACCAATATGGTCCTGAGCTTCCTTTTCTAATTGGGATCGCAATACTTGCTGATGTCATCGATCCATCTTGTTTTAGATCCCTTTTTATCAAGTGGGATTCATTCTATGAGTGCCTTAGTCCACCTGCAACTGTAACCTTGGTCCAACAAATATATATTCTCTCTCTCTCTCTCTCTCTCTCTCTCTCTCTCTCTCTCTCTCTCTGTGTGTGTGTGTGTGTGTGTATGAGCTGCTTTCTAAATTTTTCACCCCAATGGCTGTTATTCCACATTTGAAGCATAATTTCCTTTTGAAATTGCTTGGTGGTTTGTCCTGTTTATCCATTTTTCACTTGACAGCAATTATCAGAGCTAATTCAGGCAGTCATTTTTAAAGGTGTGAATTCCTCAGATGGTAGCTGTACTAACTTAGTTTCAGCTAAGGAGCCATTTGTCTCCCATCACCTCCAGGTTAAGTTTTTTAAAGTGACTACATCAAGAAGGGCAAAAACTTGGAGCAATTCAAGCCTCCTCTTCAGGGTTTCACCACCTCACAAACCACTGGCTATAAATCAGCAAGACTCCACTGGACATTCAGCAAAACTCTATTACATTTGCCACAACAATGAGGTAAAAGGAGCCGGCCCAGTGGAATAGTCTGAAGGATTCAACAAGTTTCAAGCAGCTCTCTTGTTGATTTTGTGGCATGTTTGTGCCATTGCAAACATAATCCTAGGGTGAAGCAAGTAATGTGCTGAGTGACAAGGAAAACAACTGAAAAAACAATCACAAAACTTTTATTTATTATAGCAAACCAAGGAATTTCTTAATATCCAGAGTATTTAGAAAGATCTAACTCTCTGCTGACATCAAGTTATCATTTGGATTTTTGCAGCCCCATGTTGGCAGGACTACTGAAAATCAAGAGGCCACAGTACAATGATACACCAGAGCCAGCTTCTGTCCCCTATTTCTCTGAAAAGAGAAATTGGTTATAATAGCGGAATCTTATAAGTCTGATTATGTTGTGCCCCCTACTCCTTCTTAATAATTCAGGGACATACCTGCCTGAGCCACCTTTGTTCTGGACTTTAAAATGCTTCAACCCTTGTTGCCTGGGTAAATGGTTCCTTCATATCTTCATCAAGATCACCTGTCTTATTCCATGCTGTATCCCCCAATGCCACATCACGTTGCAACAGCCCCAAAACAACAAACAGATCTAATGTGCAATCCCTTGTATGTGTCAGGCACTCTATTAATTTGGGCAGGTCCATAGTTGCCACAAAGGCCACAAACTCCTGAGCTGCCCAGATCTCAACATCCCCAGGAGGCAGGTTAAAATTGCCATGAGCCTTGTGAGCTTCACTGCCAACCCAGCAACAGAATCCAGCAGCTCAAGCAGAGAGAATGCTGGGCAGCAGAGAGAGCAGCACAACACCTGAATCCCAACTGTTCCCAAAGGCCCAACTTCAACCAGAGGGTCTCACATCCAATTATTAGAAGAGCAGAGCCCTGAATACCCTTAACAATTCAGAGATAAGAGTACATCCCATCTTTGCCTTCCCTAGAGTCACAGCTGACACAAAACCTGATGGGCTTATTTTCTGAGAGAAGTACATCCACCTCGGGGCTCACCCAGGTCTTAGTCATACATATGAGGTACCTGATATTTAAAAGCACTATTTAAAAGTCATACACATCAGGTACCTGATGTTTAAAATCAGTATGTTGGTATCTTTGTTTATTGTAATTTCTACATTGGAAGGATAGTGTAGACTTTTTTAAAAGTAGAGTTAATTGATGTCATTTTAGAATTGTAGAATCGCAGTGCACTGATTACTAGAACCAGGTTGGGGGCCAAATCTATTCTTAAGAAGTGGGGAAGAACCGTCTGTTAACAGAAACTGACTCTGTGATATCAGCATCGTCACCTCAAATGTTCCCCCTGTCAAGAACAGCATTTTAGACAGTGCGAGACTTGAAGCTAGCTTATGAATGAAGTGCCCCCTAAGATAAAGAAGGAAAATGCCAAAGAAGATAGATCTTTCCCACTGCATTTGAGGATTGGGTGATAGAGAGCATTCCTTTGCTTATCTCCTTCCATCTTTCGGAAGTCTTTGAGAAGCATTTGGGGAAGTCTGCCCCATAGGTCATCTGTCTCCCTCCACTCAGATCCAATAGGCCACTGTTCTTGTTTGTGACATGAAATCTGCTTGTGTCACATAGCTAAACCCTGTACTGCCTCTTGCCATTAAGCCAGCACTGGTGGGTTAGAAGCAAGTGAGAAACGGAGGTCCTGCAACAAACAGCAATGCATTTCAAGCCTCACCTTTCTCCTTATTTGCATCTTTCTCAACTTCTACCATTGAAGTTGACAGTAGTTGAGTCCTTGTTGTGCAGAACAGGTTAAATCCTTAACCTCCCTTGTGAAGCATACCGTGCACACGTTGTCCACAGCTGCTGCAACTGAATCCTAATGTCTGATTTGGTCTCAAAGTCACGTTAGGACAGAAGGGGCTCTCTTGCATTTTGGCTTTTCAGCAAGAAGCTCACAGATCAGGTACTCAATGAAGCTGTCTTGGGGAAAGACAAAATTGCAGGAGGGCCAGCTTTCTCCTCAGCATTTTGCAAAATCAAGACTATTTCACCCCACCAAATTAAGCTTCTGCTTAATTTGTTTATTTCTGTAGTGACTGTGTAGGGAGGCATTAATACATTCTAGTTGTCTTTTGTCTGGACATCCAATCACTATTTTCCCTCTCATAATGGAAAGAAGGTAATTAAAAGCAGAGTCTGCAGAATGGCTTTATTCTCTCATTGTAGAAAAATCAAAGGCACACCTGTAAATAGTTGTTTACGAACATCCCACATTAAGGAAGATGGGTCTTGTAGTTCTTTGCAGTGGGTTTCTTTTGTTGTTTTTGGCAGCTCTGGGATAAGACTGTGAGGTTAGAAATCTAGTAAACTGATGGCAGAAAAAGACCTTGCAGTTTGTCGAGTCTGCCCTTTGAGTATTTTTATTTTATTTGTTTGTTTTCAATTTAGGTATTTATTATTTTTTAACTATTTTTATTTTTTATTCTTGTTTTATTTTTTTAATTTTTTTGAATGATGGTATGTGTTTATCCCAAACATGTTTAAACTTGGTACTTTTAAATCTACTACCTCCGCCGGAAGTTAGTTCCAAGCTGCCACTCTTCTTTCTATGAGGTAATACTTTCCAACATTACTTTTGAACTTCCCTCCTGTTGATCTGAGGTTATGCCCCCATGCTCTTGATTTTTTGCTTAATACTGGAAATATTGCCTTTTAGAACCTTATTCACACCTTAATTTATTTAAACATTTCAATCACAACACTCCTTTCCCTTCTATTCTCCAAGATGTTCATATTCAGTTCCTCCAATCTTTCCTGATATGTTTTATCCCTCATACCTTGCACCATTTTTGTTGCCAGTCTCTGGACTCACTCAATCTTATCAATATCTTTTTTTTTAAATAAGGTCTCCAGAACTGGACACAATATTCCAAATGGGGTCTGACTAAAGCGGGATTAGGATTTGGTTGTTTTTAAGGAGTGGTGTCACTGCAGTACAGATAGTCCTCAGTTTACAACAGTCCATTTAGTGACTGTTCAAAGTTACAATGGCACTCAAAAAAGTGACTTATGATTGTTTTTCACACTTATGACCATTGCAGCATCCCCATAGTCACATGAACAAAATTCAGATGCTTGGCAACTGGTTCATATTTACAACAGTTGTAGTATCCCGGGGTCATTTTATCACCTTTTGTGATTTTTTTCTGACAAGCAAAGTCAATGGGGAAGCCAGATTCACTTAACAATCATCTTACTAAGTTAACAACAGCAATGATTCACTTAACAAATGTGGCAAGACAGATCACAAAATGGAACAAAACTCACTTAACAACTGTTTCACTTCGCAACATAAATTTTGGGGTCAATTGTGATTGTAAGTCAAGAACTACCTGTATTGCCTATTTGAGAAGAAGTTGGTTTTCTTTTAAGAAGGAATATCATTTCAGGACATTCAAGCACATTTAGGGACATTCAAGCAAAGGCACAGATTTAGCATATTACTTCTACTTTTCCTACATGTATATATTTTACAACAATGTAGCCCATTTCATGGCTTTTAAAGTTTCATGGCTTTTAAAGTCAGTTTGCATTCTCCTCAGTCATATAAAAGTATACATGAGATACTCATCCACAAAACACTTGTTGAATGAAGACTAATGGAAATTGAAATAAAAGAGATTGGGGACCTGGGAGTGGGAATTTCTGCTGTAGAACTGGCTACAACAATGTTGGGCAATATCGAACAAACTTGATGATGCAATTTGCACATGTGGGCTGCTGTGCATAAGCTGTAGTGCTAGACAAATTCAGTGAGACTTACATCTATGCAAAGGTCCTTAGAATTAAGTTGATATTATTTGCAATGAATGTGTGAGCTGTCACCATGAAAAAAGATTATGAGTTAAGTGAGGTGACATGAAAACTCATATTTGTAATGCTTAAATTTAGGATGACTATTTTACACCAACTAGTCAATGAGTAATAATCAGTGTGAATAAGCATCATTGTGTTCATCAAAAAAATATGTTTCATATGAAGGTAACTGACTTATTGCAGACAAATAAAAGAAGTAAAATAATGTACTAATCTCTTCTGGTTCTATAATGCTTCAAAAGTGGAATAGATCTTCATGGCACTGCCCAATTCATCACATTATCTATCTGCTATCTTTGTAAGGATGATCAGCATTTACTATACACAATTCTATATAAATCTTATATGCCTGCAGATTGTATTACTTCCCTGCTTTTTAAAAAATAAAACCAGATACACTACATAGCACACCAACACTAGGACTAAGGCTAAGCTGTTCCTTAATAAATAAGTTCATTCTATTCAGCTTTTCTTGTCTTTCTCCCTCATGTCTTCTGGACCTTGGCTTTGATGTGAATCTTTTTTAGCTTTGTACTCTTTCCTCATTAGGGCCACACCCTCTGGAAAGTTGAACCAGAATTAGTGAAAGGTTAAATGGCTATTTCCAGTTTATGCCCAGCTCCTATAGATTCCTGAGAGTCAAATCCCTAAGGAACTGGGTTCCTGTGAAGATGGCTTCAGGAACAGGGAAATAATTCCTCATGGCGGAAAGCAAGTAGGCAAGGAATCTCCTGAGTTCCACAAAGAGTTAGAAGGAGCATACATATATGAACACATGTGTATGCATAGTAGGACGACAAAAGCAACAATTCTAGGATGTTGTGCTAGTACTTATGAACTAAATTCCTGAGCTGGTGGCTTCGCACATCTATTTGCTAAAAATAAAAATAGAATTATAATAACCTTAGCCAGAATTTAATTTCAAAATATGTGATCATCAAATAAGAACAGGACAGTCTAGCTGATCATTGCCAATGGAAAATCTTTGCTTTTCCCTAACAGAACTTGGGAGAATTCCAGATCAAGTGGATACTTCAATACAGGCCTCAACTCAGCTGAGTGCTTTAATAGCAAAATAGATTTGCTGAATGCCTAGCTTAAGTACTGATTCTGAACAATCAGGAACCTAAGCTTGTAGTTTTATATTCTATTTTGCCTCATTGCAAATATATAAGCTCTCTATGTATGTTCTTGATCACTTCTATTGAGATGATTGGTATAGTCGTGCTAATGCGAGGCCTGAATCTATAAACCATAAGAACAGATTTAGATTCAAGGTATTTTTCCTTTATACAGATTACAGTTGGCCCAAATATTGGGATGTGGTTCTCTAGAGGGGATTTCTGCTAACTTACTTCTATAACCCATTTTTCTGGATTTATTATTTTATTTTTATTTACTTATTTATATTCCTCCTTTATTATTTTTACAAACAATCCAGGGCAGCAAATACCTTCCTTCTCCTATTTTCCCCACAACAACCTTTTGAGGTAGGTTGAGCTAAGAGAGAGTAACTGGCTCAAAATCATTCAGCTGGCTTTCATGGCTAAGGTGAGATGTGAACTCACAGCCTCTCGCTTGTAAATGGATTAACATAACATCCTGATTAAAACTAATAAAATTAAGTTACTATGCTCATATAGCATACTACATTCAAACAAATAAGCCATAATGCAGCTTGATCTGGTCCACACAATATAATAAAATAATGGCTATATTTCCCACAATATACAGCACTATGAACAATCCAACATTCTACACTAATACGTTCTATGAATCTATTCAATGTGGCAGAATACAACTTCTGGGTAGTCTTGGTTCAGGAGATCCAATTTCATTATTTCACAGACAACAATTTTTTTTAAACATCAGGCCTTGATTGAGGCCAGTAAGACAAAGATTCCAGAAGTATGTTTTTTCTATCAATAAAATCATCCAGGTCCTTAGAAATCCCAGTCCTGGGTAGTCTAAGGCAGTCCTTGAAGTGGTTTAGAGCAGACCTATCCCTATAACAGAATAACAAAAGTTGGAAGAGATTTTGGAGGTTTTCTAGTCCAACCCCCTGCTCAAGCAGGAAATCTATACCATTTCAGATAAATGGCTGTCCAATCTCTTCTTGAAAACTTTCCACAACTTCTATTGTCTAATATTGTCTAATCCATCTTTTTCTATCTTATCAAGTAGTAGGTTGCATCTACTTCATCAAATATCTTATTGAAGTCCAAATAAATTTGTCCACAGCATTTCACTGATCCAATAATTTAGTCACTTTATCAAAGAATGTGATAAGATTTGTGTGGCAAATTTGTCATTTTTAAGAACCTTCCTGATCAGAATGGAAATACATAATATAAAATAACATAGCAGACTTGGGCTGATCTTGAAAAGGCTAAGCAGGATTTGATTTAATTAGTATTTGCATGGAAGGCCACCAGGAAACCCCATGCCTCCAGTAAAAAGGATAAAGTAAAAAGTTCTTTAGATAAATTAAAAAAAAGTCTTAGAAGATTATCATACCAATCCATTTCTATTATTTATTAAAAAATTACCAGGAATTTAGCTTGACCCAAAAGAGAGAACCGTTTCAAACATCAGATTCATTTCTGTACTTAAGGTTCCATTCTGTTCCCCTACAACACTGATTTGCTTCCTCTGGAATCTCCAAAGGGATCAATATCTGCCTAGGATTAATTTATTTCTGGCAGTGAGCATATCTTATCTATCTAAACTTCCTTCCTCCAGGTTCTATCTCCTACCAGAATACTGTACAGCAGCATAAGGGTGGATTAAAGTGGCATTGCAGATACTGAAATAACGTTCATAAAAATAGTTCAGTCATTTATATAAGTTATTGTCATCCCCAGCAGAGTACTGAAAGTGTCCAAACTAAAACCACAGTTCAGATTATAATATAGAACTCAGTTACGGATAGTTCTTTCTACTTGGTAATGATATACATTTCTCATTGTGTTACTTTGCTGTTACTTTAAGCAGTGTTTCAAAGCAGAAGCCCTGCTGGCCTGTTATAGAAAAAAATTAATAATCTTATTGCAACTCAAGATATTTATTGATAGAATCCATTGCATCAAATGCTGAAAACGTCTTTAGCTGACAAATCTGTTTGTGGGTACACCAGTATGTGTGTCTTAAGTAAGTAACTAAAAGCAGGTATCAAGAGTCCCACTGTGTTTAGATGGGTAGAATACATGCCAGGGATAGTCTGGCAAAACCTGGAAAGAACAGTGCCAAAATAAAATGCAGAAATGAACTCATTGCACATGCACAATATTATATGAGAGAAATAAAGAAAGAGACTGTGGTGTATGATACACTGAAACACAAATTACAATCACATTTTAGTTTCACATGACATATTTAGACAGCTGGTTGGTTTATTAACTGTGTTGAGTTACCCCATAACTTATTATTCCATAAACTCTTTTATGTTAACCTAATGAAGTATGTTATATAAACCTTTGACATAAAAACTTTTAAGGCTATCCCACCATTTCTTTTTAAGTGGTTGGGATTGCTAAGGGAGTCACATTGAAATGTCATCTTCCTGTTAGTCTTGCCAGCCTCATGATCATTAATATCTGAAATTGAGCTGTCCCTTCCCCTAGCCATCAAACTGCAGAGTTCAGACATACCTTTGAAAAACAAAATATATTCCCAAGCCCCCTCTGCTGGCAGGCCGTGCATTCCCCATCAGGACTGTAACAGTGGGGACAAATGGTATTAAAATGACCTAAATACCACCAATGACAGTGTCTTTAAAGCATAAATGTACAGAAATAAGCAGAGCGATCATTCATAACAAACAGCATGAATTGTATAGGAATGAAAACAGACTAAGTGCTTATTGATATAGCCAAACTCAGTATGTTATGACTGATACATGCTGTTGCCAGTGTTACTAATGTGCTAAGTTTTGCTCCATCAATAAAACCCTTGTAATGAGATGGGAGACCTTAGTCTGTTTTCATTCCTGTTTTCAGTTTCGCTGTCTCAGCATTCAAAAAAAAGACAAAAGAAAACCAAAGGGTCACTTATGTTGCTATGCTTAGGAAAGATGTGGCTTTTTCCTGAATCACTCATCCTCTGTGTCATTTCTGTTTTTCCATTTCCTTAATGGGTAACATCAATTACCAGAAATCCTAAAAAGCTTCAGCACCATACTTTTCTCAGTTATTACCTGTGGCAAGCAGTTGCTTATCAACATGGACTACTTTTATATTCTGCTCTTTTCTTCAAGGATCTCAAGGTAAAATTTGCTGTCATCTCCTGCTGCACGTTTGGAAATAGGCTGACAGGATAGACAGGGACTGATCCAATTCAACCATCAGTGTTAGTTGAAGTGGGAGAAGGAAACTGAATTGGAGTAACCCGGGTCCCTTTGAAATACTGCCCCTCTTATACAAAGTGGAGAGGGGTAAACATGTTAGAATTTAGAAGATTTCTTAACTATTAATTTCTGTCTAGGGAGTGCTGCTTTCTGCATATTGTCTCTTTCCCCTAATAAAATGCCTCAAGAAAAGGATTTATCCTATTGCATTTAAGGGAATTGAACAAACACAGGAAAACCAGTCCTCAAGGGCAGCAGCTATCATGAGAGTGTATGAAATGGTGGATTACCTTGTCCATATTTTATGATTCCTTCCAAGTGAGTAGCTGCTGCCAAATTACAGAGCATGCTGTACTCTTAAGGGGAAAAAAAAGGGGGGGGGGGGAAGGGAACCTGTCTGGAACCAAAGGCACTTTTGGTCTGAAGATCCTATGTAATGTTCTAACCAGGGCTGGGATTCTACCAGTTTACATCTATTTGCTAGAACCAGTTGTTAATATCCTAAGCAGTTTGGAGAACTGGTTGTTAGAAGAAATTACTGGCCTAATCCTGTAAGGAAGGCAGGAAGGAAACATTCTGGTGTTGCTTAAAGAAACCGCCTCTCCATTAACTCTTATTACATTCTTGGCAGGACTAGACTTCCTGTCTCAGGAACCACTCTGGAGTTTTTTTTCCTCCTTTGCTGGTACTTTGCTTGTGTGGAGTGACTATTCAAAGTTACAATGGAACTGAAAAAAATGACTTATGACCATTTTTCACACTTACGACTGTTGCAGCATCTCCACAGTCATGAGAGACCAGGCGAGGAGATGCATACCTCGATGTGAGTGATATTGAGTTGGCCACGCCCAGCCAATACCATGATCACCAAGCCACACCCACCAACTTAGCCATGGCCACAGAACCAGTTGTTTAAAAAAAGTGAATCCCACCCCGGCTCTAACCCAGCGTCCCCCAGCCTTTCCCGGTTGGCAGCCCAGCATGGGGGGTGGGGGGGAATGGCTTTGTTTCGGGGCAGCTGCATGCACATACACACACATGCATTTCATTTATGCAAATGGCAGGCGAGCATGACTGGGGCTGTGCATGTGTGTATGCGCGCGCTCCATCTGGCCACTCACATGGCCCGGTTGAGAATAAGCCATGGCACAGTAGTGGGCCCTGGTCCACAGTTTGGGGACCCCTGCTCTAATCTTTGGGACATTTCAACTCTACCTATGAAAAGAACTAGTTTTTTTTTCCTTTAAAGAAGAGAAAGGTGGATTAAATTGGTGGATTTTACAATAGATTCCATCTGTAGAAATGTTTACATACTTTCCAAGCAATGTAGAAAGCCCTGTTTGTACATACACCTTACCTGGAGTTTGCTACCTGGGAGCGTTTAGGGGAGTTGTTTATTGTGTCCATGTAATCTTGACCAGCCAAAGGACATCGATATTTGTCCCCCAAGTCCCCATCACACATTGTACCTGTTTTCTCCTGCATTGCTAATGGGGATAATGAGAGTATAGCAAGTTCCTGTGCTGAAATATTCTCTCAGCACCAATGAGAAAAATTTTGGGGAAGAACCAGCCTGGGGGGGGTTGAGAAAGAGTCAAGCCAACTGCTTTCCAGTCCTTGCCACTCTCCTCCAGGGCATGTAGGGAGGAGTAACAATGGAGAAAATAGAAGACACTTTAAAGCTGGTGTACTAATTAATGACACTCTTGCTTGCAGGTTTTTGATTAATCAGGTTTATTTCCCATGATGCATCAGTTGTTACTGGAATAGTCACCTCTCCTTGTCCTTATATAATCATGCTAATTGGTAAAGTGTCTTGTCACCGTCTGGCAAGTCCAAGAGAACATGCACAATGCACACACACACACACACAAACACAAACACACAAACACAAACACAGGGAGGGAGGGAGAAAGAGTCAATCTATCTTTTTCTCCCATGGAGACAAGCCTTTCCTTTGCTTTCTGTGGTCTACTTGATTATGTGGTTTTCCATTTTCCCAGCACAAAATCATTTTTATGCAGTGAAAAAGTGAATCTTCTTAGATTCACGAAGTGGATCGCAGTGCAACTGAAGATATTTCCCTTGCTGCCTGTGAGGCTAACTGTTCCCGATCATTGGGGAAAAAAAATCTTTTAAAAAATTAATGGGGGATGGGCATGCTGCAAAATCAGTTGCTAGCTTCTGACTTTATGGTCCCTACTAACACGCTTAGAAAATAAATGTGGAAAGTAACCACGTCCTGGCTTTATTTGAAAGGATATTCAATATATATTTAAAAAGAGGAAAGTTGAAGCTTAGAGCAGCAAGGAGCATTTGCACCAGATTCCTTTTTGTTCCATCAGTGTTTTATGGCAGGCTGTAGCTGCTCGGGCACTAGGCAGCCCTTTCGTGAATGGGTAGGCCTCATCTCAGCATCCTTTATGCAAAAGTGTTCATGACATTCTCTCCTAATTCTGAATATTCCAACTAGTTCCAAGATATTGAAGATCCATATTGGGTTTTTAAAGACTAGTAATGGAGGTATTATTTAGAATAGAATAGAATAGAATAGAATAGAATAGAATAGAATAGAATAGAATAGAATAGAATAGAAT
>BLBF01000021.1:4191994-4205214 GCA_015471245.1 Laticauda colubrina | reverse complement strand
GGAATAGGAATAGGAATAGGAATAGGAATAGGAATAGGAATAGGAATAGGAATGGAATGGAATGGAATGGAATAGGAGTAGGAATAGAATAATGGAGTTGGAAGGGATCTTGGAACCTATACCATTATACTGTACTGTACTATACTGTCTAAAGGACTTTCCCGAAGTGTTTAACTTAAATCCAGTGCGACAAAGAGCCATTAATCCTCACTCCCTGATTTCCCTTAATTTTCTAGTTTGCTGTGCAGGTACTTAGTCAAAAGTTCTACTTGCTGGCCACTTCAGGAATGAATTACATGAACAATTGTGTTTATAAGGGGATCATATCACTGTAACGCACTGGGAGCCATCTTCAATAAGGCCAATGTATCCAGTCAGATTAATATAATTAATATTTCAAGGCAGTGCCTTCAGTGCATATTAGGCAAATAAAATATTGTTCACTCGATACATCCTGATGTTTTTGTCTGGACTTTCCAGGGAGCTGTTTGCAAACCATAGATTTTGTTACTGAACAGCGACCCTCCCATCAATCCTCCCCTCTTTCCTTTGCTTCAGGCTTAATGCAAAACTGCTAGCTATTCTGTAGTATTTTGCATAGAGCAAAATATGCCTTTTAAAAGAGCCCTTTGCCTCCCTTATGTCTGCTGTTAGCTTCAAGCATCTTGATGGTTTTTATATCATGTCTTGTTTAGCTGATGAACAGGCTAACAATGAGAAGAGAACATTCAAAATGGTTTCAATTGGGGAATAGCGAATGTAAATTCACCTACACTGACACACCTACCGATCCATCCCCACATTGTTACTATAGCAACAGACAGGCCTCCCCAGCAGGCTGAGAATCTCACAGCAAGCATCCCATCTGGACTACAACAATCACCAACATTAAATGGTTTGCCACACCCAAAAGTCATTTTGTCCCAGAATTTGAAATCCTAAAAGTCCATCTTTTCTGTGTAGTCAAATTTACAACTCTTTGGAGAAGAGATTAGGATTTTTTTCTTGATGGGGACCCTGGGATGAATATCCTGCTGCTTGAAAGTGAACTATATTGATTCTCCTACCTTTGGAACATGCTGACATGACTCAGGTAATGCTTCTTGGTGAGAAAAGAAACTGTCCAGTAAGTAAAGCCCATGTCACACTGGCCAACGGATGCAAAAAGGACACAGCGGATGAGCAAAATGTTCCATCCGTTGTTATCCGCTCTCAAAAGGGGCAAAAATTTGCATAACCGGAGCAGATAACACGGACGCGGGGAGGACGCAGGGCGGATGCAAAGCGGATGCGGAACGGAAGCCCAGCAGATGGAAGTGGATGGGAGCGGATGGCGCAACCGCAGGGCTTCCAGGGGGCCTCAGCGAAGCGGACGCAGAACGGATACAGCGGATGCAGAACGGACACCGAGCGGATGAAGCGGATGCACAGCGGAAGCCTAGCAGATGCACAGCAGAAGCGGAACGGATGCTGAGCGTTAATTGAGCAAGCGGGGGGAAGTATTATGTAAGCCCCCCAGATATAAAGGGAAGCAGCTCACATGTGGCCAGCATTCCGAGGAAAGACCTGCTGCTGGACACTTCGAGTTCCTTGCCTGCCCTGCCAGCCTGCCTTCCAGCCAGCCTTGGTGCCTGCCTACCTTCCTGCCAGCCAGTCTGTCAGGCTTCCTGCCAGGCTTCCTGCCAGCCTCCCTGCCAGCCAGCAACCCCACAACCATGAGGAGGAAGCGAAAGCCTCAGCAACCTGCCGCCATCCCTGGCAAGAGGGACAGGGCCAACCTCCCACCCCCTGCCCCTGACTCTGCTTCTGCTGGGGCTTCTGCTGAAGCTGCTCCTGGCGGTGGTGCTTCTGCTGGTGCTGGGGCTTCTGCTGATGCTTACTCTGTTGAAGCTGCTCCTGGTCCTGCTCGACCTGCTCGTGCTCCGGGACTTGCTCATCCTGCTCATGCTCCTGGTCTTGCTCGTCCTGCTCATGCTCCTGGTCCTGCTCGTGATCCTGGACTTGCTGGCCCTGCTGGTGCTTACTCTACTGCTGCTGATTCTGGCCCTGCTGTTCCTGCTGCTGCTGCTGCTGCTGCTGATGATGATGATGATTATGATCCTGCTGGTGAGGATGATGATGATGATGATTCTGCTGGTGCTGCTGCTGCTGGTGGTGGTGTGGAGGAGCAGCCCCTACCACCTGGGAGCCCCTCTGATGAGGGCCCATCTGGTCTTGCCAAAGGGAGGAAGAGGCATATGCAACAACGGGACAGGAGGCAATACTCCATTGAGGAGGCGCACGAGGATGAGGTGCTGGAGTGGCTGAGAGAGAATGACTATCTGTGGCGGAAGGGACACTGGCTGTACAGGGACACCAAGCGGAAGCAGGCTGCTTGGAGAGAGAGGGTGGAGAGTATGGGTTACACTTCGGAGGTGCTCCTCGGCTGGTGGAAGCACATGCACACCTGGTACGGGAAGCTGCACCTCTAGAAATCTGGCCAGGCGACGGTTAAGCTGACGGACAGAGAGACCTACGTCATGACCAGGTGCAGCTTCCTAGAGGGTGAGATCCGCCACCGAGGAGCACCAGCAGTCCCTCTCACGACCCTCTCTCTCCAGCAGACTGCTGCCACCCAGTCCTCTTCCGGCCGAGAGTCAGTCCCTGTCTCCAGGCAGGTTTCTGTGGAACGTGCCATGGCGGAGAACCCCGCGGACAGGTATGGTAAGCGTGGTGGAGTGCGTGGAGGACTCCCTGGTGCGGTGGGAGAAAGGAGACATTGAGTCCACCACACTCCTAGCTGCATCCACCCCCCCCCAACTCCGCCTCCGCAGAAAGGCAGAGAGCTGGACAGCTGGAGGGGCAGAGCCACAATGTCCTGCTGGTGATCAGGGACACCATCCGCACCAGCATAGATCTCCTCTCTCAGCTGGTCCACACCGACTCCTCATCCTCCAACCTCAAGCCCTTCCTCACCTATGTCAACCAGACCCTCAAGGAAATGGCGGATCCACAGTACCAGCAGGTGAAGGACCGGATCACCAAGCTGCTTCACAACCCTCCAGACACAGAGGAACCTGCTCCCACCCAGTCCAGGCCTGCTCCTCCACCCCAGGTGATGTCCCTCCCATTCCAAGGCTTCCCACAGCCCCTCACCTACTAGGGCTACGGCTACCAGGAGGTTCAGCAGCACAGGCAGCAGCCCTTCCCAGTCCAGGCACAGAGTCATCGGGTGACACCGTTGCCACCTGTTTCACTGATGCCACCGATGCCACCCACGCCAATGATGCCACCAACGACAGCGATGCCACCCACGCCAATGATGCCACCGACGACAGCGATGCCACCCACGCCAGTCCTCACCCAGCTGCAGAGCAGACAGCCCCACTACACTACTCCTTCCTCCACCCCACAGCCAAGCCCGGCCTCAGTACATCTGTCATCAGTACTGGGGCTGACACCCCATGGCATGGAGGAAGGACCTCTCAGCATCACGGGGCTGAGCCAGCTGTCCGAGAGCTTTCTCAACACACCGTCCCCTGTTGTCCTCTCGAGGCCAGACACTCCAGCACCACCCAGCACCACAGCACCTGGACCCTTCACCCCTGAGACTGGGCACACCTCCGAGTGACCAAGAAGAGTGCCAGAGACCGGGTAGCTGGCTACCTGTGGACTTTATTTGGACACTTGACTTGGGTCCTTTTTTTTTAAAAGCTTGTTGTTCAATAAAGTTTATCTTTGATTCACACACTTGCTTCATTTGTTTTTTTTTTTAAAAGTCTTGGTGGAAACTTTTAGAATTGGCTTAAGCCTTTGCATGCTTGTGGGATGGGTTAAGATAGCAGTGGGGTGGGCAGGGATACCTGTGGAATGAGCAGGGATACCTTTGGGATGGGTAATAGCTGTGGGATAGATAAACCTGCAGTGCAAGCATAGTGGGACTGTATGGTCTACCCTCCCAGGCCCTTTTTTATCAATAACAATGTAAGCATTGATCCACACATTTGAACACAAACACAACTCTTCATTAAATGCCCTGTTCATTGTAGGCCCACCCAACATACATGGCCCAATCTCATCCGTGTGATGAGGCAGGCTGAAGGAAGCATCCATTAAGCATCTATCATCCTGTCTTGCCACTCCACCGCTCCAGCTGGGGAGTTGCACCAGTGTTTCAGGAGGTTGCGCTGCTTCTTCCCTTCCCCTGAGGCTCTGTTGTGGCCTTGCACATCCTGAGTGTCGATTAGGTTTCGCCCTTGCCTCCATTCCCCAGGCTCCATGTCCCCATTGCCTTGTTGACGGTTCACGAGCCTGTTCTGCAATACTGGGTAGCGGGTGCGCATGAGATTGTGCAGGATGCAGCAAGCTTCCACGATCCTCCTCACGGTCTCTGGGTGATGCTGCATGGTGGTGAGAAGTACCTGGAACCTGTTAGCCAGGATGCCAAAGGCGTTCTCCACCACCCGCCTTGCCCTGGACAGCCTGTAGTTGAAGATCCTCTCTTCACGGGTCAGGAGTCTGAAAGTGTAGGGCTTCATGAGGTAGGTTCTGAGGGAGAAGGCGTCATCCTCCACGATGAAGTAGAGCACATCTTGCGTGTCGTTGGGCAGGGGGTCTGGATCTGGGAAGCCCATGATGAGGTTGCCTTCCAGCCCCTCCTTGAGGTGACTGGCATTGTATACCTGGGCATCTGAAGATGAGCCGTAGCCTGAAGCATCGATGTACATGAATTTGTAGTCAGCATCGACCATGGCGAAGAGGATGATGCTGAAGAAGCCCTTGTAATTGAAATAAGTGGACCCCGACTTGGCTGGAGCTTTGCAGGCCACGTGCTTCCCATCTATGGCTCCAACGGTATGGGGGAAGTTCCACCTGATACCACTGCTCTGCAACTTTCTTCCATCTTTCTTCAGTGGAGGGGCACTGGAGGAGCTCCTCCTTGTATTCTTCGATGATGGCCTGCACCACTTCTCTGACCACAATGCTGATGGTGTTGGGTGGCACCCTCCAGCTGTACTGCATGCTTTTGAAGGTGGTCCCTGAGGCCAGGTGGTGCAGAGTGAGTGCCACCTTCAGCCCAGGTTCCAGGCTGGGCCGGAAGTTGGTGTTTGCCTTGGTCAACCTGGGTGTCAGCCGCTGCACAACTTCGTCAAACATGGCTGGAGGTATCCTCATGAAGTTCTGGAATGGCCAAGTGTCTTCGTTCCTGAGCTTCACCATCAGCTTGTTGTACAGTCCGTACTCTGCTCTTCTCCCGATCCATCTTCGGACCCAGACGCTTCTTGGCCGCCTCTTTTTCTTCCCATAGTAGAGTTCACAGAGCCTGTAGATGGCTTCGTACTGTTTCAGAAGGATGGTGGCTGCCAAAAGGACTGTGGTATGATCCACGGTGGACATGACTGGATGCTGTGGAAGAGGAAGAGTCAGATAAAGGCTGCAGAGGTCTGCACAGCTGGGCTGCTGGTCTGAAAGTGAGATGCAGGTGAATTGCTCCCCCTTTTTATAGGCAGTATAAGTGTCCCTTTGCATCCTCTAGGCATCCTCTAGGCATCCTCTAGACATCCTTAATATCCGAGATAGATCCCCTCTGCGAATGTTTTTTCCACTTTAAATGCTTTGTTTCCGTGCTGCATCCGTTCTACATCCGTTCTGCATCTGTTCCGCGTCCGTTCCGCTTCCTCCCTGCGTCCGGGCGGATGCGAGTTGCGCGGATGTGCAGCGGACGCCAAGCGGATATAGCGGATGCGTAACGGATGCAGAACGGACGAACTGGATACATTTTCAGCGCAAAAGTTTTAGGCAGCCCAAAACTTTTGGAGCGGATGAAATGTCCATAAACGGATGCTGGACGGATAGAGAGGAAGCCAAACAGAGGCAGTGAGTACATTGCGTTTTCGAACAGATGGCAAGGTTTTGTGTCTGTTTTACATCCTCTTTGCATCCGTTGGTTCAGTGTGACATGGGCTTAAGAGAATAAATGAGCCAATATTTTCCTCACTCACTTCTAGGAAGATGCAAATACCAAGATAAACATGCTATTATAATATAAGCACAGCATTGGAACAGTACACTTATGCAATTAGTATTCATTGCTTCCAGGTAGACAAATTTATTCTCCCATTATGTAATTGCACATGAGATTTTTATTTTCAAAAGAACTGTAAGATGTCAAATAAGTGATATTTTGGAACTGAATGGGGATCTCAAGTCCTACAGAGGTAAGCAAAGTAGGACCAGATCTTCTGTGTCTGATCTTTTACATCAGCGATCCCCAACCCTTCCAGCTCTGCAGACTGATGACGGCAGTGCCAGGAGGGTGGTTTTACATGCATGCATCACTTGGATAAATGCAGCTTTGCATGCTCACACACTTGCACAGCCCAGTTCCCAACAGGACGTGGTTGGGAACCCCTGTTTGACATGGAAAGTATATTAGTGCTGCACATCTATTTCCCATAAACTTTATTAGTGGGCACACAGAAAGTCCCATGTTCAGTTCCTAGACACTCCAGCTGGACTCTTGAGCCGAAAGGCTCTGTGATGTCTTCTGCATAAAGCTTTGGAGACCTACCAAAGAACTGTAAATACAACTGAACCAATAGTAGTAGTAGCTGGACCAATGCAGTTCTCTAAGCTCTACTTGTTTACATTCATGTTCCTCAGATGCACTCTTGACATGACAGTCTCCCGCTCGTCTTATAATACTCAACTTACAGCCATTCATTTAATGATGATTCAGAGTTACAACAGCACTGAAAAAAGTGACTTATAACTGTTTTTCATACTTACGGCCGTTGCATCATCCTCATGGTCACATGATCAAAATTCAGATGCATGGCAACTGGTTCATATTTGTGATGGTTGCAGTGTCCCAGGGTCACAGGTTCACCTTTTGCATCCTTCTGACAAGCAAAGTCAATGGGGAAGCCAGATTCACTTAACAACCGTCTTACTAAATTAGCAACTGCAATGCTTCACTTGACAATTGTGGCAAGACAAGGTGCCAGAAGGGGGCAACACTCACTTGACAACTGTCTTGCTTAGCAACAGACATCTTGAGCTCAACTGTGGTCGACTGCCTGTAGTACCTTATTAGTTCAAATGAAATAATTTGAATTCTGCCTTGGAACTGCCGCATCATAAATGTATGAATAGCCTCACATCTTGTTTGGTTCAAAGAGAGGGGAACATGGAGCTGCTGAACTGGCCATTCTGCAGTATTTTGAGGAGGCATGGTGGTGCAGTGGTTAGAGTGCAGTACTGCAGGCTACTTCTGCTGCCTGAATTTTGGCAGTTCAAATCCCACCAGGCTCAAGGTTGACTCAGCCTTCCATCCTTCCAAGGTCGGTGAAATGAGGACCCAGATTGTTGCTGTAAACTGCTTAGAGAGGGCTGTAAAGCACTGTAAAGCGATATATAAATCTAAGTGCTATTGCTATTTTAAGTTTGGGTGATTTTCTTCCCAAATCCAAAATTAGCAAAGCAGCAGTATCCCATAAGATCACCCAACTGAACAGCATTGGAAAAAGACCGTAGACAATTTACACACAAGCTGATCATTCCCAGACCTTCATTGAACTTTGTTACCTGAAATGAGCTGTCCATTATAGAAGATTTAGTAGCAACGCTTGACTCATCGGTTGGATCTTCCATCTGATAGTTTTTCATTCCCAGCTGGAGACTAGCTTTGCCCAAAATTTATTTTGTTTCCTTGAATTATAACTTCCAAATGGCGGTGTCAGCCCCGAAGCCATTTTAAGCTGAAGCCATTTTGGGAGCATCTTCAGGGCTGTTACAACAAGGCCATTTGGAGCTGTGGGAACTTAAGATGGGAGATAGAGATAGCTAGAGATGTGTAGCCAAAACAACATTCTTTCCCATGGGAGCCAAGGACACTCTACCAGGTGCTGGAGGAGCATGGACCAAAGCCAGCCAGGATGGTGGCTAAGATCTGATTGGACCATGTAACAGACATGTGACTTGAGGAAAAGGAACTTTGGGGTTTTGATTTGGGTGGGGAAAACCTCGGGTCCTTCAGAGTTTTTCCCAGATGTGCCAAGATGACATGCCAAATAAATCTGTGCTTTGAGGATTACACCTGCCTTGGAGTGTTGATTCCATTGGGTATGTTTACTTGAACCCTAACAGACACTTTGACCAGGCAATCACATTGTGCCACCCAAAAAAACCACATTGGGAGCCCAAGAGGAAGCTGCTCATTTTATCTCTGTATGATACACTGGACCCAATTTACTTTTTCCTACCAGTTTCTACTTCAGGGAAGAACCAGTTAATTCTGCTACTTCTTTGTATTGATTGGATTATTCAGTCATTCCTAAGATATTCATGCATCCAGAAGACCTGGGCTTAGAAAAACCCAGTCCTGTTATTGTAATTGTATAGAGATGGAGAAGGCAGGTAATTCAATTCTTTTGGGATATATGAATGAAGTGTGCTTTGGATTTAATCCAGAGAATAAAGCCCCCCAGTTATTAGCAGGGGATGGCATATTTGGACTGAGCCCCTTTTTAATTCTCTGTGTCCACAGAAATTCAGGTCTTTCAAACAATAATTCCTTTTGAAATGCCACTAAATTTATCACCTAAGTGTTTCATCACCCAGTGCACAAATTTTTGTCCTTAACTTCCCCCTCCCTTCAACCTTCTCTACTTGCAAACATACAACCACACACAAAGCTCTTTCATAATAATGCAAAGTGGTTGGTGCAGATAGGTGAGGTGGATGAACAGCACTTTATTTAACTAAGTATTTATCTAAGTATAGTACGTAAAATTATATATTGCAATGTCCTACCTGTCAATGAATACTACAGATTCAACCATAAGAATACAAGAGCACACAATAGATACAAACTCAAGGTAACCCACACCAATCTTGATTGCAGGAAATACAACTTCAGCCACAGAGTGGTCAATGTCGGGAATCCTCTACCTGACTCTGTGGTTTCTTCCCCAAACCCCAAAAACTTTAACCTTAGACTGTCTACTATTGACCTCACCCCTTTCCTAAGAGGTCTGTACGGGTCATGCATAAACACACTAATGTGCCTACCATCCCTGTCCTAATGTTTCTTTCTTTTTATTCGTATCTATTTCATGTATTCATAACAACGCCTGTACTTGTTATTTTATAATCGCTTGACAAAACAAACCAATAAATAAATAAATTTAAATAAATAAATTGTTGTTCTTTTAATTTTGCAAAGCCTCCCAAAGTCATTTAGAGCTGGGCAGCCTAAACATTTAATAAATTAAATTATTTCAGATTTCTGGGTCAGACCATAGAACAACAAAGTCTATGGGCCCCAAATCCTCTCAGCAGGTCAAGTCTGCTAAGTCTTATCCTCCCAGAACAAAACTTAAAGTATTTTTCCTTTATGTAACCATTTGTTGCCATCACCATAAATAGTTATTGGGACTTCTCTCTGCTGCTACCATTTCTCCAATAATGTTGGAATGATGCCCTTGAAATACTCCACTAAGATCTGCCCTTTTCAGCACAGTATGCACTAGCATTGAACTACATCTACCACCATCCCCAGCCATCATGTGGTTGGGTATAGGACCTCTGTCCCTCTTAAAGTTCCTCCTGTATCAAACTGTAATCCCTGTGGAATCCTTGGTGCTCTCTGAGTTTGGTTGTTTGCTTGCAAACATTTCATTACCTAATCAGGTAACATCATCAGTGCTACTGAGTACGGTGTTTGTTCCCCTTTCTATGCAGTTGCTTGATCTAGCCATGTTGGTGGAAGTACGGTTTTCTTCATGGTAGTTCTTTGTTGTTTATTTGCTTATCTGGTGTTAATCCCTGCCAATCTGGGTGTTAGTTGCTGAAAAGGATGTATTCCAATCTTTTTTCTTCCTCGCTTTTTTGTATTATCACTTTTGAATGGTCTGGAAAAGTGGTTTATTTATAGGTATATTGTAATCTTTAATATGATTGAACAAGAGAATTGGAAGTTATTATATAAAGTGTATCTAATGGAATGTAGCTCTTCTCCTAGCCTCACTGACTAGACCAGGGATGTCAAACTCACGTCATCACAGCAATGTCACGTGACATATCAGGACTTTTTCCCCCTTTGCTAAACCAGGCGTGGGCATGGGCAGTGCGTGATGCATCTGGCCCACGTGGTGGGAGTTTGATAGCCCTGGACTAGAGCCCTTGAGAGGAGCTGAGATCAAGCTTTGTGAACTGGATGGACCCACATGGCATCCCAGATCAGGCCCATCAGTCAAGCAGTTGCCTACTTTTTCTTATGAGACTCACATCCCTGCAAAAGCTCAGAAATCAACCTCTCCTTTATTGTCAACATTTCCATACATGGAACTTCCCCCTCTGAGAAAAAGCAGGACAGAGACTTATCTTGCAGTGGAAAAATTACCTTCACCTCTCTCCCTCCCCTTCTCCCATATCCCCCTCCTCTTTTTCTTCTCTGCCTCTCCACCTCCCGGCGATGGGGAGCTCCATCCTGTGTGCTGATAAGGACCCAAATAAAATGACTCAATTGGTTTCCTCTTAATCTTCTTGCATATGTGTTATCTCCCCTCCAAGCTGTAGCTGTGGACCAAGCCGGAATACATAGAAGAGGTGTTTTAGAGGTTTCCTCCCCAAACCTCCTCTAAGAATCCATCCATGAAATAGATTTTGTTATTCCACCCCCACCCACTTTCTCATTCTCTCTTGAGATCACACTGGGAACCAACAGCTAGATGGGGGTTGTGGGTTTGGAGGGGTTTGTTCAGATGAGAAGCAGAAAAATTAATAGTTGGGGGACTTTTGCTTCAAGTTTAATCTGGCCAGCTTCTAATAGACTCACGTCTCTGCTTTATTACTCTGAGTGAGCGGCCAATGAGAAAGCCTTTGAAATGCCAATGTCATCACAATTTCTGGAATAATCACATATCCAGATGCTGCTTTGGGGCACTGCTGAGCAATGGGGGGAAGAGGATCTTTGTTTACGGTTAGTGCCTCCACTCAGCAATTCCAGCCATATTTTCTTCAAAGCTGCTGCTTTGCTTGGCCTGGCCTTTGCTCTGTGTTTGGCTTCTCACTAAATGGGAAATGATTGGTTCTATCATTTCTCTGCTCTCTGAACAAAGACTGCATCATTCACTCAGAAAAAGCAGAACACTTCAAGTAAATTCAAGGGAAAAGCTGTTTGGGCATCTGCAACCTCCTGTGATATGAATTGGTTCAAATGGAGAACATTGAAAAGACCCAAGATGCATGATGGAGTTTGTTTGGGCCTTTGAAGAAGGAAGGAGAGAATCTCAAGAAAGCTCTCCAAACCTTAACAGTCCTTCTCAACATTACTTGCAGTTGTCTTCAGTGGTCTTATTCTGGAAACACTAAACACTTTGGATGAGCCTATCCAGTGCCCAGTCCACCCAATCAGATGATAGATGGCAGATAATCAGAGTTGGAAGGGACCATGTAGGTCATCTAGTCCAACCCCCTGCCCAAGCAGGAGACCCTACACCATTTCTGACAGATGGCAGTCCAATCTCTTCTTGAAAGTCTCAAGTGATGGCGCTCCTACAACTTCTGAGGGCAACTTCTGTTCCATGGGTTGATTGTTCTCACTGTCAGAAAGTTTCTCCTTGTTTCCAGGTTAAATCTCTCCTTGTTCAGTTTCCATCCATTATTCCTTGATCCCTTCCTCTCTGGGGCAGCCCCTCAACTATTGGAAGATTGCTATCATGTCTCCCCTGGTCCTTCTCTTCACTAGACTAGTCATGCCCAGTTCCTGTAACCATTCTTCATATGTTTTAGTCTCCAGTCCCCTAATCATCCTGGTTGCTGTTCTCTGTACTCTGTTCTCAATAGGGCAGGGGTGTCAAACTCAAGGCCAAATCCAGCCTGTGTGGTGATTGGATCTGCCCCTTGGGATTGCCCTGGCAAAGGACCAGCCTGCGGTGCCTCTGCCAGTGAAAATTGAGCTTGGGAGGGTTATATGTGGCCCTCCCTAACTCCTTTTTTGCTGGCAGAAGGTTGCAGGAGGTCATCCCAACTCAGAAGTCCGTTTTTGATGGCAGTGCGCTCGGCCACCACAGGTGCCCCTGACACGAGTTACGTCAAGCTGCGCACTCCCACCATGGCCACACCCACCATGCCCCCCCCGAGGTCAAACACAACCCTGATGCGGCCCTCAGTGAAATTGAGTTTGACACCCCTGCAGTAGGGGAATACAAAAACAAGCAGCAACTTGAGATCCCACTTAGTCTTTGCCCTCCCTTCATGCTGCAATTATTATTTTTTTTGGGTCCCACTGCAATTTCAAAACAATCCCAGGGGTTGCTGTGGCACTGCCTGATTTAAAAAGGCTGGTTGGAAGAAGGGCAGGGTGCTGCAGTGGCCTAGCAGCTGCAGAAAGATACCCAAGAGGCAATGGGAATTCTCATTAGTGGCAAACTGCCTACCCCAAGCTCGGGCTTCAGACCTGCTTTCCCAGCTGTTCCTTTTGTGCAAAAGCAGGAAACTGTCTCTGCAGCCCCACAGAGACAATATTGGATAATTGATCAGGGATGCCATGTGGGCGCAAGCGCTCTGAAAACGATGAGAAGCCTAACAGGCCATAGGAAAGACCTATGTGTGCTTTAATACAAGAGAAAAAAGAGAGAGAGGGAGGGAGAGAGAGAGAGAGAGAGAGAAGAGAAGAGAAAGAGTGAGAGAGGGAGGGGGAGAGAGAGAAAGAGATGGAGAGAGAGGGGGGGGAGAACCAGATGACAGCCTGTGAATGTTTAAAGCATGTCAAACAGACTGGGAACAGATCTTACACCACTACTTGGTTGCTTACCAGATTCATTTATAGCCCAGCTGCTGAGTATCTAAAATCACTCAGTTGAAATTCTATCTGAAGAACTAAGCTTCTAAAGGGCTTAGGGCTGGCCATTCTCCCACTGATTGCAGTACTTGTCTCATATTTCTCAGCTCTGGGCCTGATAACCACAAGCTGTCCTATCTTTTCCTCACTTCATTTTCATTGGGGTGAAGGTTATTTGGTATTTCCAGGGAGGGATAGAATGGAGTGGAGCATGGAATGGATTGGAGTTGAATGGAATGGAATAGAACAGAACAGAACAGAACAGAACAGAACAGAATAGAATAGAATAGAATAGAATGGATTGGAACGGAATGGAATGGAATGGAATGGAATGGAATATTCAGAATAGAATAGAATAGAATAGAATAGAATAGAATAGAATAGAATAGAATAG